>CALNHX010001542.1:0-219880 GCA_940337035.1 Agriotes lineatus
CTAAAAGAAAATTAATAGGAGAAAATTATAAGAAGAATAGTAGAATAAAGGAAATCTGAAGAGGGATAAAGTAAAAGGAACAATGAAGATATGCAATGTATTTATCAAGAGCCCCAAATAGATGTAACAACAATAGTAAGAAGATCACAGTAATTAGGACATTTAGACAAGATGACAAAGAGCAAGCAGTGCAGAATAAACCTGGTAGACAACCGAAATACAAGAAGAAGACCTAGGAGAAATTGGTTGAGTTGTCTTATCAAATCCGAGAGAAAAAATGTAGAGATTGAAGGAGTATAGTACTAAAATACTCAAAAGCCTGTTACAAGCTTTATATTATGCTACTTACAAAACAAAATTTGAGATCATTCCCCGTAAACCCGGAATTAGAACTGACATACTATATTTTGTATTAACCACTAGGTTGGTCCGATGAACTTGATAGTAATTTTTCTTTTATCTCCTCAAATTGTTAAACTATTCCCTTGGCCCACCTTAATTGTTTCATCCTCTATATGTATAAATAAACTGATAACAGACTTTATAATATATCGTTGTTATGTGTGTTACTTGGCAAAAATGTAATTAACTTAAAAATCGTACGACACTCATCAATGACCAATAGAAAAATTAGTTCACGAGCTGTAACCAAGACAACAACAAAATTTCTAGGAAATTGTTTGTATGGTATGGATGACTTCTTTTTAGGGTTTGTGTCGTTACGATTTTCTCACCGAATCGGCATTCGAGCATTAATTCATATCCGGAAATTATTTTTCCGGAAAGAATTACTGCTCTTATGAGATTATATATGAGAATTATTTGGTGTATAATGCATGGCCGTATAAAAGTTCCTTCATTGGAACACGGTCATTGTGTAAACGCAGTATTAGCGTCTAGGATGTAATTTGTTTTACCGGTTGTCGAAACAGCTTTGATATAACCAGAATTCTGTTTTCCGTTGGTTGGCTGAAAAATGTAGCGTTCTATTTGCTACAGAATTCTGTGTATTTGTGCTCCAATTTTATCTCTTTGCGAATTATTATGTGAGGAAGCTTTGCTGGTATGCAGGTTAAAAAATAGGGCACATTTTTGGGACTTCTGCCCACGTTTTACGACGGGTTTAAGAACACAGAATTTCCTTATCGTGTTGGCTGTTCGCCTGTATAATTATACAGGGTGAGTGTAAATTTCTCTTATTTCAAATTGTGATCACGTAAATTTAATGAGCTGACCCTTATCTGGGGTTTTTAGGGTCACCTTTGAGGTTAAATACTTCAATTTTATGGTACAAGATTACCAACGACTCCAGTTGTTTGCTAGAGCATTTGACTATAAACGTCACCCGATGCTTTAGGAGTTTCGGTAATCAAAACAGCACTAGGAGAATCTAGTTTGCATTTAGAGCATCATCTCCGGAGATCTTCGTAAATGACGTGGCTGCCTGCAGCCGCTGTTGTAAGCTGTTTGGGGTTCTTCAGTTTACCTCTTGAAACCGGTTATTCCAGCGCGTTTGGATTCATGGATTATCACATCAGTCACAAGCTTAATATTCTTAGATAAGTAGTGCAATCTTATAAATGGTGTTTAATGATTCTCGTACAACAAACTCGATAAAGTAAACTGTAACTGTATCTAATACGAAACGGCAACTCTTATTGGTTCTATATTTGTGTGGAAATAGCGTAGTAATTACTGCTATAATAACCTTAAATTGGGGTGTCCCCTTTTTAGTAGATAACGCATGCAAACAATTTATAATTTTTCTGTCTTTTTATTATATGCAATTTTGTTTAATAAATCTAATACACATACTTATATCTTTCCGTGTCTAAGTTCTATATTTCTACCGTCTGTTTTTCAGATGATATATAATTTAGTGTTGCGATTTACTCTGAGTTTATAAGTTTTATACCTTTCTGTGCAAATTTGTTGTCATTGAAAAACTTGTTGGAGCTCATGTTGAAATTACACCATTTAAAGAACCGTATGCCGTCTCCTCTGCAGCTAGCTGGTGATCCCTCAAATATACTCTCGTAGCGTTACAATATTTGAATATAATTATGGAAACTAAAGGGTGAACTAGTTGGAGTGCTAACATGTAGTATATATATCTAATTGCTAAGCTCAAAAATGCGCAGCAAGTGTTTACATTTATTTCATTTAAGGAAAGAGAGCAAAAACTTACAACTGGAATTACTATGTAGCAAAAATTGTCAGTTTTTAAATTCGGGTATTTAATGTAATACATTACTTGCATAATACTTTTCAAATTTAATAGTACCAGTGCACAAAACCGCACATCTTCAATAAATTAAAAACGAACTTTTCCGACCTGAAAAGACAAACCTAATGGCACTTTACTTAGGCGAAACATTTTCTTTAATATGTGATCAGTATCAGGTATCAGGCCTTAATTGCAAAATGTAATGTTATTTAATGGATTTGTTTTATTCTCTGTTGACTTTAGTACCATCTACCTTGAGGCGCAAAAAATATATTTGGTTCCTATCAGTCGTTCAATTTATCTAATGCTAAGTATCACAATATTATGAAGTTGTACATTATCGTCATATATATACAAGGTCCACCAAAAGTCGGCATAATATGGAAAACATTTTTATTTTTGTTTTTTCAAAAAACTTTTTACGTCAGTAGTTTGTGCTTGTCTAAAAACCTATTTAGCCCATATCACATATACGGAGTGATTTTTACTTGTTTAGAAAATGGAGTTTTTCGAAATTGTCAAAATCCGAAAAGTGCTATTTTTCGGAAATTAAGTAAGATTTTAATGAGATTTTTTTAGAGTGTGTTATTTTTAGCTGAACAGTCTCAAGGCCAGCAAATCTCTATTTTTTTTAACTTTAGCTAAAAATTAATTTTTCAATTTTTTTAATATTTTTTTTATTATACTTGCATCAGAATCGCCGTTTAAAGCACGCCTGAGCGTGCGAAAGCAGGCGATTAAAGCTCTCCGAGCTTTAAAGGTTGTCAAGGAAACGACTGAATGCAACAACGGACATGGACGCGACAAAAACGTAAATAATTCTCGTAACTATAGTAGCAATATTATTATGCCTTCTCGATTTATCACGACAAAAATTATTTCTAAGTTTTTAGTGCGTAATTTATTTCCAGTATTGTCGGTATAATAAAAAATAGCGTAAAGTATTCGTGGATAACTGGTCTTTAAAACACGCGCGAGTTTTCGAGCACGACGGCGTAGCCGAGCGTTCGAAAACTCGCGCGTGTTTTAAAGACCTTGTTATCCACTCATACTTTAATATACTATTAAATGTTGACATATCAAGACTTACAAATTACTTCTTTATATTTTTCATTATTTACCGAAAAATAGTATGTTTGCATAATTTTCACGTTTTTTATGCAAGGCGCTTTTTAGGAGACACATTTTTCAATTCTAATCAATATCTATTTAAATGGCGTCTAGAAACTCTAATCTAGCCGTGTTAATGAGTTACTGTTACAAAAATCACTTAAATGTTCTTTTACAGTTGTAAAAAAATCTAAAGAAGTAATTAACATTTTATATTATGTTTTTCAATTATAAATTTCTAAAGTCTTCACATAAAAAAATTTGAATTTTAATATTAAGCCTTGATACGTAAAATTTTTAAAAATATTTAAAAAATTTAAAAATTAATTTTTAGCTAAATAAAAAAAAATTAGGGGTTTGCTGGCCTTGAGATTATTCAATTAGCTAAAAATAACCCACTCTAAAAGAATCTCATTAAAATCTTACTTAATTTCCGAAAAATAGTACTTTTTGAATTTTGACAATTTCGAAAAACTTCATTTTCTAAATAAGTAAAAATCAATCGGTATATATGATAGGGGCTAAATAGGTTCTTAGAGAAGCACAAATTATTGACGTAAAATATTTTTATGAAAAATCAAAAATAAAAATGTTTCCCATATTATGCCGACTTTTTGGCGGGCACTGTATATCCAAGTACCTATTAGTTATGCACAGATGGCTACAATCAAACTTCTATCTCACAAATGTTTTATAAGGAATTTCTGCAGTTAACTAATTTTTCGCTATTTAGCCAATAATATAAGTTAACTTATATCTAAACTAAAAATTGACGTTTGTATTATTAAGATGTAATTTAAATATTTTTTAATGAAAATCAATGAAGGTCGAATTTCAATTATATTTTCCATTACTTGTCTTCAACGGCGCAATTTTGTTTTGATATGATTTAGAAATAGCTCTATAAATTACAAATTTATTAATCAAAAAAGAAAAATGTTTGAATTCCAATTACTTATGGGGGAATTGAGCTCTGCTTGGCTTGAAATTAGTCTTTTTTAATCAAGGAGGCTTTGGCGGTAGTAAGTACTGTTCTAAATTCCGCAAAATATCACTAAGATAAGTTGTATCAGATCTAAAATTATGGCTTTCTGCTAAATTCGGGAGGAGGTGACTACTTCTACAAAACTGTTATTATAAGATAAAATCAGCGCTTCCCGTAAGAAATTGTGTTATAAAAAATGCTATTGCCATTTTTTTCATACAAACTTAAAATTTATTTACGTAATCTATTCAATCTAACGCCACCATTTTCTGCTCACATTCCAAGACGATGGCTAAATCTTCTAAAACTATTGGAATATCAACTTGCTGTATTGCGTTTTAGTCTCACTTTACCTATTGCAGCATCATTCGGTATCGATTCGGAGTACACCAACTGATTAAGATGATCAGATAGAAAAGAATCAAAAATCAGACCCCTCAATTGGACCATTTCTACCTATCTAATTGTTACCAACTGAAAAGTTCGTGCACTAAATTATGCGAATTTCCAAGTGGGCAGTGCAACCGTCATGTTGGAAATAAAAGAAATGATGCACCGCACATTAACTTTCTGGTACTACCACCGCTTACAAGCAATTCTGAAATGAGAATTGTCAAAATCTACAATTCAAGAACGTAATAGTGCTATTTGTAGAACTAATTGATCCATCGGTGAATATTATCCTATACCATAAAATCGGTGGTCTCTTTGTTTTGTATGTATTTTTGTACGCTATCTCCTCCGAAGATACTGGACCGATTAAATTGTATGATAGCTTAACATTTTGCAAATTTTTAGTCTTAGATCGGAGGCCGGTTTTTATTAAAAAAAAAAGTATGAAAAATTAAAGTTTTAATTAAATCGTGTAATTAGCGAACCTAAGCGTAGCTCGGATGATTCACTATATACCATTATAGCAACGCCTTATTCAACGAAGCACCTTGGTTCAGTGGTAAAATGCTCGCCTGTCACGCGGGGGGCCCGGGTTCGACTCCCGGCCAATTCATCCTTTTTGAAATTTATATTAATACATCTCTCTTAAATTAGCGAACCGAAGCGTAGCTCGGGTAATTTCCTAGTGTATTTATAAAAGATCATATGATCAATTAATTTCTCTCCGATAGACAAACAAAAATCTAATCTGCGACCCTCATCTCCATCTTCAGGGGTATGAACAGGTGCCGGTTTGAATGCCTTCACATTGTTGAATTTATCAAGTTTTTGTGATACGTGACTTGATAGTGTCAACATTTTCTGATCTTTGCCTTAATTTCATCCTGGGATTTTCTTCAACTGAGCTTAGAGCAATAATAGTCCCAACACTGCTACCAGCAAAGAACTTCTTATTATTCGCATAGCCGTCGAACATAATAGAATGGCGTTTGGAAACTTTATATTGCAGCGGGCACACACACAGCATGCACTGCGTTAATAGATAACCGCCGCGAAAAAGACTCAAGGATGCAGCGCATAAATCCTAGAAGAGAAACTGTTGGTGGATTTTCTCACTGGTTTCTGCCAGCAGGAGGTTCCTCACAAAATCGGAAAAAGGCAGGAGCCGACAAGCTCTATTCAAGCAAGATAAAGAGCATCGCGACTGATTGACAACATCCACTGATTCAGTGTCAGTGCGAGCGATTATCGACGCAAGTACAACAAATTAACGCCCCTTGTCGCATTCTGACGCCGCATGAGCGCCAAAAACGCGCTACAGAGATTCCCATCTCGCAGACGGATGTTTACCGAGAAAGGATCAGGACCCTAAAACCCTCAAACACACAAAGTTCAAGTTGGCCTAATCAGAAGAATAATTCAAGGGGCGAACACCCGGGTAGATGGGTCGCAACCATAAATTCTTTCGCTGCCGTAAAATCCTCGGAGACAAAATACGAGTTAACACTTTTGATGGCAAAGAATTTCCAACTCAGCCAACGAGTCAGGGCGTCATAAATCCTCTACTGACGCAATCAAACCGAGTTAATATAAGCACGACAGGAGGGCAAGAAACGGCGCATTCTCTATTCGGCATTCTTTACGTGTATGGGCACCGAACACTGTCTTGACACCCGAGATTTGTTACTGTTAGTGCGGTAGTTTTTAATCGTGCACTATACTTATTTCTGTACGTATTGATTTGTATGTGTAGAAAGTATATTAAATTTATTAAAGTGTTGTTGTTATCTCCAGCGAATTTATTATTTATGTTTATGTGAGAGTAAACTAGAAAATGTAATATTAACCAACCGCACTACTTCTCGTAGAGAATCTTTACCCACTCCGTAGTATCGAAAAACGTACATTTTCACGCCGCCGGGCCAGCTCGACGCCGGGACAAATCGGCGCCAGCCGATTCGGTGCTAGGCCATCTCGGCGAGGAATTTGTGTAGAAAAATAAACAGTAACCACAAAAGCGTCGGCATCAAATGGGAATTTTAATTTTTGCTTTTTAAAAAAGATTTGTACGGCAATAATTTGTGCTTGTCTGACAACCTATTTAACTCGTATTAGATATATTGAATGATTTTTACTTAATGAGAAATTGACGTTTTTCGAAATTACAGGTTTTCAATGAGATATTTTGTTTGTTAATTTTAGCTGACTGAACAATCTCAAGGCCAAAAACAACTTTTTTCGCAAAATTTGTTTCTATCTTGGCTAGTAAATGCACTTTCGTTATTATTTTTAAAATATTGTTAAGATACAACTACTCTATTTGTTATAGTGGTTAAATAAAAATAAAAATAATGATAAATTTGGAAGATCAATACAACCAAATGTTGAGGGGTTTTAAATAAGATGGCTATTAATTTTAAAATAATTGAGAAATATTAAAATTGAGACAATTATTAATGTAGATGTGACAATAAAATAGAAATTGAATATTTAATTTTGATGGTTGAGGTCAACCATGATAAAAAGTGTAAACCAAGGCTATATTGACAATTATGCTTGCTTTAATAATAAGTGATTGTAACATGTAATAGTTAAAACATTTTATATTTTAAGGGGGGGGCAGTAATAATAGTAACCATTAGAGATAGGTTTTTTTTTGGTTGGCAGTCAGAATAAAAACTCATATAAAAAATGTACATAGAAATTTGAAAAAATTCTTTTTACTAATAAAAACTTGGAAATTATGGCTTATTTTGTATAATTGTTTGGTAAAATATGAAAATATAACATTGAAATAATAAGACATTACAATCGGTGAAGATATTGTGCAATACAGTTAATAAAATACAAAAAAACGAAGAATTGGATTTAATGGTTCATGTAAGATATAATTAATATTTATTGGTGACATTGGTCGTTGTTTGGAAAACGGACCGATCGTTTAGAGGAAATTTGATGGGAGTATTTACTTGATTTGGACAGTTTCTGTGGGTAGTGCTGGATCCAAAGTACTAGCTGAAGAATAAAGAGGATTAGTTTGGAATCACCTACAATACAGAAACTTATTAGAAGTCTATTGGCGTGGCAGTAATATTAATGAAAGGAGCAGGATCAGATTCTACGGACAGTTGGAGTTTTGACAGGTTAGATGTGGTTTGAGGGGTGACAGAGCGATGTAGTTTTGGCTATTGGAGAAGTAAGCTGTCGTAGTTGTTGACTGTGAGCATTTGGAGCTGTGGACATTGGGAACTGTCATATTTGGATAATTGCAGTGACAACTTGAGAAGTGGTCAGGTTTGTTTTAGTTAATTAATATAAAATCAGGTAGAATAACAAACAATAAAAAGAAAGAGTAAAATAAACAGAATACAGTACTTACTTTGGTGAATTGATTAATTGAAGTGTCATTGTAAAGGATAGTTGTCAATTTTTGGTTTACTTAAATTTGAAAGTTAAGCTGACAGTTAATGTCATTTAGCATTCATAAAAGCACAATTAAGAGTTGAATTTCAATTAATGAGTGTCTCAATATTAATATTTAGTTAAAAGTAAAATTGATTTGAACAGAAATAATAGGGCAAATACTAAATAAAATAGGCATATTAAGCATTGAATCATTGCATAAGTAATAGCTAGTCAAAAGTGGAGCTATCACTACAATGTATATAATTTTACTGATAACGGAAGTCACGTGACAACTTTTGTTTGACCCATTTGTTACCACTTTTTGACCACCTCTGGTCGCCAGTGTTTGATTTTCCAAGAATTTCTAAATTAAAAAAAATCTATGCCAGTTTTTTGTCGGCCACTGTGTTTATTAGTTGTTTATAATGATTTTCTTACGTAGTGCACACTGTAGTTTGCCAATTTGAATTCGGAGCCGTAATGGCCCTGCGCCGAATTGGCTGGCGCCGAGATGACTGCGCGCCGAGTTGTCCCGGCGCCCAAATGGTTCCGCGCCGATATGGCGGCGCCGAAATGTCCTAGATGTTAGCATTACTTGTCAACTAAATGTGAATGTAGAAAATCGACACATATCACACTATAATATTATTAACTAACATCATTCAACATTAATCAACAAGTTTATTTTCACAGTTTACGACGACGAAACGACTTTTCTCAGAATGGAAAGCCGATAATTATCAAGTTCAGTCATGAGTTTTTATTTCAATGACTATTGCGGGCATTTGGTAATGTCAACATTTTGAGAAGCGATTTCTATTGCAGAATATCATTGATAAGGTGACCGATCAATAATAATATTACAATTTCCATTTAGAATGACTGAAGATTGTCTACCCAGTGTCTTATACTTTTGCGTCTGGCGGTACAATGCTCAACTTGCACCGGATTCGGGTTACAAAGTTGGACCGCGCCTTTTGTTCTTGGGCAACAGTTATTCATTCAAGCATTTAAAGCACCAGCCTCTACACCGCAAGGTAAAATAAGGTTACCGACTATACATACTTGCACACATTTGTAATAATTAAGAAAGATAGGTAACTGATAAGAAACCTTTACCTAATAAAGAAAAATGGTTACAGAAGATTTTGACTTTGCACATTACGAAGTGTGTCAGTGGAATGTTGAAGTTTGTATGCAAAAAAGTAATTGTTTTTGAGTTTTCCAAAATTTTGTAAAGGTCCACAATTTTACATTCTGAGCAAACCCCTCTTAATTGGATGTTGAAGTATATAGAACTGAAACGGTACTTTGAATAAATACAAAGATATAAATAATCTCAAGCCGAGTAGGAATTAATTGCCAAATATAAAATTGATTGCTTTCAATTATGCCTATTGTTGTATATAAAAAATAATACGATATATGAAAATACTTTCTCTCACAAGCATCATTCCTGCTCGATGCAAAATGAATTTTTTCAGTATGTATCGGCTACGTTAAATAGTTTGATTGGATTATGTAATTAAGGCATGCAGATATTACAGCTATAATAAAACGCATATATGTTTCTAGCTTCAAATATGGAAAACAGATTGGAAAGTCATTTGTACTCTACAAGGTTATGAAATCTGTTCTGTGGTAAAATGAGTATTTCTCAGTTCCCGTATGAAAAGCAATTGATTTCTAAATTTAGTAACAATAGTAAATTCCTCATACGTATCTGGAAAGCAACGTCTTCATTAGTTTATTTTATCACTACTTTTATTGTCTTGTTTACGCTAGCCGCGGACTCAAACCGTAAATTTCAGAATTATTCTTCAACCAAATATGATCACATTACAAAGTGTATATACAGTGAGAGCCAAAATGATTTGTTCATTTTTAATTAACAACAACTAAATATATATTTTACCTATCGCTAATTTATTGATGATAATTGAAAGAGGAGGCTTTGGAGATATTTTCACAGTTGTCAACAAGACGGGGCGACCTGTCATACTGCAGGGATAAGTATAGAAGTCCTGCGTCAGATATTCCCCAATCGATTAATTTCTCGAAACGGTGATCTTAATTGGCCTTCAGGATCTCCTGATATTTGCCCTAAACTTTTTTCCCTAGGGATATTTAAAGTGCAAAGTCTTCAAGAGTAAACCCAAAAATATAGAGGAGCTCAAAAGAAATATCCGGCAACAAATTGAAGCTATTTCGCAGGACATGCTTCAACGAGTTATGAGTAATTTTTTCCGACACTTAGAAGTGTGGATGTGTGGAGAAGGGAGGAGGGCATTTAGCGGATACAATATTCAAGAAGTAAAACTCCCATACTTACTGTTTAAGATTCCATATAGTTATTTATGTACTTAAAGTAATTATTGTGTTATTGCTAATTAAAAATGAACAAATCATTTTGGCTCTCACTGTATGTAGTACCTAGCATTGGTAATACATTTGCATAAGCTTCAATACCAATAAAAGAACTATACTGCTTAGTTGTTGGATTTATAACACAAGTCAATCCCATTTTAGAATCTACCATTCTACGATAACAATTAAAGAAGTTTCAATTTACCAACCTTCGTTAATGCATTGAAAATAAACTTGGCTAATTTTCAACTCTGTCATAATGTTTGCAAAGGGATAGAAATAAAGAACAGATTTAAAAATTTTCACGTCTTTATTAATATATATATATAAATGCGAGTGGGGTTACAGCGTTTGGCGTCTCTGCTACTCATGGCTTGTCGAATATCATCATTCCATGACAGTTTTGGTCTTCCTCTTCTTCTCCTTTGCGAGGGATTCCAATGCCATATCTTCCGAGGCCATCTTTCCGCATCCATCCTTCTCATATGGCCGCACCAGTTTAATTGTTTGTTTTCAATCACATCGGTTTCGAATGTCTTCATTTCTAAGTCTGTCCATTCTTGTCACACCACAGCTACGTCGCCAGAATTCCATTTCCATCGCCTTTAACTTCTTTCTGTTTCTTTGGCTTACTTCCCACACCTCTGCGCCATAGGTTGCTATACTTTCCACTACTGCCTTATATAGTTTCTTTTTCACGTTTTTATTTGTATTTTTGCTCCATATTATCGGGTGTAACTATCGAATTGCTATTCTACCTTTTCCCATCCTGTGTTTAATTTCCTCCTCGCTTCCACCTTTACTCGATATTATAGCCCCTAAATACCTGTAGCTTTGACAGCACTTTACCACAGTTCCATTTTCCATTGTCAAATCTCTGCCTCTTCCTCTTACCACCATATATTCAGTTTTCTTATAGTTTATTTGTAGGCCCCATTTCCTATACTCCTCATCTAGTTTTCTTAGCATATAGAAAGCGTCGCCTTCGTCTTCTGCAAATATGACTTGGTCATCTACAAAAAGCAAGGAGAAAAACATGTCGTCATTTATTTTAATCCCCTTATTTGCACACTTTCTTCGCCACTCTTTGAGCACTTCGTTGAGATAAATCTTGAAAAGTGTGGGGGCTACGCAGCATCCTTGTCTTAACCCCTTACTGACTTCAAATTCAGATGTTAACAGTTTACCAACTTTGACTGAACTGGTATTATTTGTGTAGAGTTGTTTTATAGCTTGTATGTGTGTGTGTTTTATTTTTTGTTCTTTCATAGCTTGCCAAAGTTTTGAGAGTGGGACACTATCGTAAGCTTTATGTAAATCAATAAATACTAGATGGGTTTCGAGGTTATGCGCTAATCGTTTGTCTGTCACTTGTCGTATGCTGAAGATGTTATCAATGCAGGATCGGCCTCCACGGAAACCACTTTGTTCCTGTACTTCCTCTATATCTGTTTCTAATCTGCACTTTAAGATCTTCCCATAAATGCGACCTATAGAGAACAGGACAGTTATCCCTCGATAATTGGTGCAATCGTCCTTACTTCCTTTTTTGTATACATTGGTAATAATCCCTTTCTTAAAATCACTTGGCATTTCATTTCCGAATAAACAAGAATTGTAGGTGCTTTTCAGTGTTTTAGTTTCTTGACTACTAATTCAACTTCGTCGGATGTTATCTTCTCTACATAATCTTCACTGGGATTCAGATAGGTTTGATTATTTTTAAATTCTAGCCTATCTTCTCTTAAATCTTTATTATTATTGTTTATTATACGCCACACGAAACGTTACACATTTTCGGTAAACAAATACACAACTCGTGATAATTGCAATACTACACGATAAACTTAAAACTAGAAAATATACAATGATAGAAGCAAATAGTAAACAATGCAAGAAAAAACAAAAACATATTTTTTACATTTCTACAAAAATGGCAGTATCGAGTGAAACTACTAATCGTCTGTAGGAATCGCGGGG
Organism: Agriotes lineatus; assembly: GCA_940337035.1. NCBI lineage: Eukaryota > Metazoa > Arthropoda > Insecta > Coleoptera > Elateridae > Agriotes > Agriotes lineatus. Next base: position 12,468 of record CALNHX010001542.1, read on the forward strand.
ACACCGCTACGGCCACCGTAATACATTTTCAAAGTTAAAATATTAAAACAACTCACACTTACCACTGTTTTTCACTCAAATGAGCGACGTCCACATTGTACTACAAACAAAAGTAGAATAAAATATGGATGCGTACGATATATCGATGTTTAAGAAATACATACGTATGCCGGTAATTCCCAGAACATATGGCATAACGCATCGCGAGGCTATAAATACGCCTGTTTGTTATACTTACAAATACGTACAAGTACATACGTCAGTAAATCCCCACTACACCTAGCTACAATAAATACATGCAACCTCGATTAGAAGCCTCCAATGCAACTATTTCTAAAATCTGCGACTACTGTATTTAAGATCGGTATTTAAGACCAGGGAACATTATGCTGCTTGTAGACATAATAACAACAATGAAAAGTAACAGTGGTAATTCCCCGAGTAGTTATAAAACCGACAATTTGTATAACATAACAAAAAAATTAATAAAAAGGAATAAAGACGTAATGGCTAAAACTCCTGCCAGGGTTTACTGCATAGCAGATCATTAATAAATAATATGTACTACAATTTTGAACCTTTTCAGCATCTTGTACAATTTAATATTAATCTGCCATTAGATAAAGATGTTGAATTCGATATTAGATTCAAATTTTCTTATGTAACTTTATAATACGTAGTGCTTATATGAGTAATTCTTTAGTACATTTGTTAGCTGTTTTGAAGAGGTCCTGAGAATTACAAGCAATCGGCTCGGCGGCTCCACATATTATTGTCCATAGTTTACTTTGTTCACTCGTGAAACGTGCTTTAATAGCAAATATACTGGAGCAAATATGTTACTCCTTTTATTAGGAGGAACGGGGCAGTGTGAAAAAGAGATTAGATGAGAATAGATCTTTGAGTTGATTAGTCGATATGTATCTTTAGTATTGTTCAATAAATACATTTTAAAAGATTTGTTTTTTTGGGGAGTTTTTACATTGTCTAAACTAAGTAACTTTGTGTTTTTCGTACAGACACTTATTGAGATGATTGAAAGCTCACAATTTAGAGAGAAATAGTGAACAAAGTCAATTAAAGCACAGATTTCAAATATGTTATTTAAATGCAATCTAAACAGTAGTTGAAGTTATTAACTGTAGTAGTAATGAGATGGAAGAAGCATAATTAGAGAAATAAAAGGCAGGCATAAGCAAAGCCGATTTCAGAGGGATTGAATTTGAAGTTTCAGTACAAGAAAGATTTAAGATGGCTAATATGATATAAGTAATATGATAGGTTTGAGCATATTTGACACCGGACCAAATGAAAGTAAATAATACAAAAGATTGGTTATGTGCACAATCAATATGAGCGTAGAGTTATTAATAAACGTACAGGCCAGTGAAAAGCAAGCAAGCTGAAGGGTAGATGGAAATCAAAGCAAGATAAAATAGAATTTGCAAAGAGCAATAAAGAACGAAGGCAACTGAAATGAAGAATAACCAGTGACGTGTTCAAAATTCAACCCAAGTGCCAGTGCATTTTAAAACTAAGTGTTCATAGCAGAGCAGTGATGAATAACGTTTTATGTGACGGGAAAGAACAATTTTTATGTATAAGAAATAAAGACGATTTCTAGTTTTAAGCAACAAACATGTGAAATTGTAACTAATACTTGTTTTCTTTAAAAAATATCAGATTACTAGGTAACGCGATGCTTTTTGGTTAAATAATAAGAAATTAATTGTCAAGTTATGGGCAAATAGTGCTCCTAAATTTTAATGTTTAATACAATAAAAGTTATTTGCCAAGTAAAAAGGTATACAGAACTATTCTACCGGGCACATGTGCTAGTGTTAGTGAAAGATTCCCCAGTAAAAAAAATATAAATTTCTGCAAACCAACTTCGGCTTTGGATCGGCATCGAGCACCTGGATATTTCGAGCTGCGACACCGGTCCATTTGAACTTCAGAAGCCAGGGATCGCAAGTCCTACAGGTCAGGAAGAGGTGTAAGAGCATCCCAGAACAAGAGTTGGGGCCAGGAAAGCGGCGTCACCTGCACCAGCTCCGAGGCGAGATTGGCGAGAATTTCAAAGGTACGATTTGGCATGTTTTTATGTGGCTGGAGTCCGGAAAGCTAGTGTACTTTGAGAATACACCTTGCTGAAGAGATTCATCGAGTTTCCAGATCTGTTCCAATTCGAGTAAATTGCGTGACGTCACCAGAAAATGCGATTTTGGCCAGGATTTGGAGCTATCACATGAAGTAGAACAAAAAATAGCTAGCGTTGTTTCACGTCACAATCTGAAACAAAATCAAGTTACTCGTTGCTAGGCGAGAGGTTTGCTTCAATTTACCTGTGGTTTCTTGCAAATTTTGATTTTGAATATAAAAATAAAACTCTGTATGCACCCGCGAAGCTTTTGTGGTTAAGTCAAGTTTGTGGGGTTATGAGTAATTGAAGCGAGTAGCACGGTTGTACTAAAATTTGGCGAATTTGAGCTACTCTAAGTTAAATATTCTAAAGAAAAATTTTAAAATAAAACTAATTTGAACCTAACCTGAGATATTAGTCTTGTGTTTTGCCGAAGCAAGCTCAAAGAAATATTGCAATTCGGTAAAATATAGACAGGGGCAATTAACCATTTTACTAAAGAGTACCAAATACATTTCATTTTCATTAGCCCAAAATACTGACAAAGTTTTACATTTTTAAAATGTAATATAACTACTCAGAGTATCCTGTGGTGATTTGCCCTATTTAATTATTTATATTTTCACTGAAGCCTTTATTAGTTGAGGGCGTCATTACAATATGTTTATATTTTTAAAGACTTCACCAATTTTTTCTATTACATCCTATTACATTCCCGCATTAAGTTTTAGTACAAACAGCTGACACTAAGATCCCAACCCTGCTAGTGGCCGTCCCTACCACTCTAACCATCGTCTTCCAACAAGTGCAGCGCGGCAATGACCTTAACCCCACCAAATATTATTCATGTTAGAGAAAAATACAATCCGACATCCTGTTAGTATCACTCTATATAATATTCACTTACAAACTTAGAATTCGACAAAGAATGAAACAAAATTGCACATTTTTCTTATTTAAACATTGAGAAAATAGGGCAAAAAATACCTCCTCTCACAACCGCATCTGGAATTCTCTTAAAAAATACAACTGACCAGTAGAAAGTCTCCAAACAGTGAATTTCACACAACTATTGGTTTTTCTGATAATTATAACGTATTTTCCATTTTACAACCCCCAAATCCACCAGGGCCGCAAAGTTTCCACATCCCGAATTTTCTTAAAAAATACAATCGACCAATAGAAAGTCTCCAGACAGCAAATTTCACACAAATATTGATTTTAAGGTTTATCTGATGATTATAACGTTTTCCCCATTATGTAACCCCCAAACCCACCTGGGCCGACAATTCTTAAAAACCCACAGATTCATCGACATACTGACAAAAACAAAATTCGATTTTTTTTACTTTTCCCCTGTTTATGCGAACATCCAATTTGCTACAAACGCACCTCACCTTTTCATGTAACTTCACCGCCGTGCATCGCAGGCCCCAAAAACAGCCAGTACGATAAGCGTTGGTTCATCCTCTTTCCAAATAGCATGAAATCACATTTGGATCTTTCAAAAAGTATGTGAAACGCTTTCATGTCCAAAAAATCGTTTTAACCTCCGTATTTTCGCCCCTCGAATCTTACATCTTAACAACCTCTCGAGAAAGTTCGCCCTTGACGACAAAATGACACCAACAACATTCAGCTGCAATACGTACAACTTGCAAAAATTCACCAAAATTGTGCACTTTCCAAGCGTCACACAAATCGCTAAAAGAGCCCACCGTCATACTTCCAATTCGTTAAACATTTTCAATGTTAAAATGTATTTGAAGAAGTATGAAGTAATTCAAGGAATTTCCGTCTAGGTTTTGGTAACGAAAATCATGTGAAAGTTTTAAAATTAATAGATGTCAATATTATAGACCAACTGCATAATTTCCAGGTGAATTTATTGGTGGTAGGACAAATTTAAGCTCGATCTCTTATGCTCATTCTCATTTGCAGGTACTTACATTTCCCATTGTCAAAAACACAATAAGAGAACGCATATTATTTATAGCTTAATATCAGAAATTAAAAGTAAAACACGTTTCCTTAATTATTCGGGCACGAAATTGCGGTGTAACGGGCTCCTGAAGGCTCAAAGGAGCAGATCGAGCACTGATAAATGTACGTTACGCATACTCGCGCAATTTTGGTTTAGTTAAAATGAATTATGATGATGCAAATTTTGGTACACGTGAATGCAATGCAAAATTATACACCGCGCTCCTTGCCTTAATTTTATACCACGTCACTTTGATTAACATTTTTTACCCGTGTCTATAAAATCGCGTCGGAGTTACGTGCACGAAGCTTTCCGAAAACCAGCCCGGGGCCAACATTTTTCATTAAGTATTTATAAGTTATTACTCGGACTCCTTGCTCGAAATTAACTCCCAATTTTAACACATTTGCTTCCTGGGCACCGATTTTCGAACGATCTGACCTGGAAAAACGTGTACGCCGTCGAAAATTCTGGCTTAATGCCCACACCTTTCTCACATGCATATGCATATAAGATTGTTATCGAGATGAATATTTCTGTAAAAGAATAATGCGTCCTTATCTCAAAATTGTTGTAAAGCAAATAGAAATACTGCAATCATAAATTCAAATTACAGTGCATTTTTATAGTTAAAGTTCGGGGAGTTCATTCTATCTAGGAACATGGCCTGGGACAAGGCGAGTCAGGGTCGCCGAAATATATCTTTCCGAAACCCAGTCATCTGGCACCCCGTTAACGGCGTACTTGGTGATGTGGTTAGCATCACTCATTCGACGACTGCCTTACTTTCCCTACTTCCACAACTGTGGTTTCGGTGCCCAATTTTTAAAGCGACTGAGTGGGCCGCCCTTCAGTTGCCAGATGTGGAGATCGAACCCAGTACTGTGGCACCGCAGCCTGACGCCCTAACCGCTCGGTCACGCTGGCGACGCATTTTTATAGTTACCCAATGAAAATTGATAGAATATGATTTTGAACAAAGACTGAGAAAGGCAAATGTAGTTAATTTTACACTAAAGAGAATAACCAAAAGAACGAAAAGAATAATATTATGGTAACTTACTAAAAATCAATAAATATGGAGAAGATTAATTTGAGAGCATATACGAGGGTTATTTTTTTCCACCTCCGATTCAGTACGAATAGAAAAGTAAAATGAATATTAAACATTTAATGTAAGTACATCTTTCAGCTACATTTCTATATAGTCGCCATTTCGCTGAACGCACTTATCACACGGTGGCATGAGCTTTTCTATGCCCTCCTCGAAGAAGGTTGCCGCATGTTTACTTAGCGAACCGTTCACGTCGGATTTTAGTTTCCTCTTTAAACTTTCTGCAACATTCTTGCAAACAGCCATCCCGCATAATGAGGTATACATCTGAGGATGAATTTTGGCTGCATTATGCCCTTGAGAGTCTATACCTTCGGCCGGAAGAAACCGAAATTCACACTTGGCTGGCGTATTAAGCCGTAATTCGTCTTCTTATGGCTGAAGACATAGGCTCTGAAGGGTATTATGCAGCCAAAATTCGTCGACAGATGAGTACAGTTTATGAGAGACGGCTGTTTGCGAGACAAATACAGTAACTTTCAAGAAGAAGCTGAAAACCAACGCGAATGGTTGACTGAGCGAACTGAAAGCAACCTTCTCGTACCACCGTGTTCGAAGTGCCTTAAATAGCAATTATCTAGAAATGGAGCTGAGAGACGTACTTACATTTTCTAAGCAATGAATGTTAGCTATTCATCCTTGCTTTTCAATTCCTATTGAATCGGAGCTTGAAAGAATAACTCCCATACTTTGGGAAAGAAATTTGCAACAAAGGAAAAATCAATGTGCGTACAAAGAACACAGCTAGAATACGGAAAACACCTAACAATCAACACACTTATTTAAGTATTGTAAGTTAAAATGTATCAAACAATTTGAAAAGAGCAATAAAGGAGGAGGGTAATTAAGTATACTAATTAGAATAAGTATATGAAATTTAAATTAAATCACTTGAGAACAAACAGCCATACAAAAATGCTTAACGCAGGTCACAAGTATGTCTAATAATCAAATTGCGCATACATTCTCAATAAATGCTGAAAAAATAATCACTCCAACTGACAGGAAACAGAACTTATGTAAACGAAAATCGTAGGTACGAAATAATTTTATTAGGTCTAAGTAACTTTAGCTAACAGTTTTAATCACATTCAATACGTAAATAAGACTCAAACTAAGGTTATTTTTCATCTTCCTTGCACTGGTTTCGATTCCAGATATCAAACGAGAAAATCCTCTTGAGCCAGTAGAAAGAGAACCAAAGCAAACCTTAATGAAGAGAAATATCTCACCATGATGAATGGCCACTGCACAAGCGGCTAATGGTAGTAAAATATATATTTTTCAAACTCGATGTCATTCTGAATCAGCGCAAAACCGAGGGTGATCTATAATGTCGGTGCCCAAGATCGGCATAGCAACGAGGTAGATTGCGTAATTGCATTTTCTAAAAAGCGAGAATCCATCCGGCCACCGAGAAGCAATAATCCCTCCACTGACGCAAGATATAGAAGTTACAAAAGCACAGACAGATTATTTATATTCTCTTAGATTCCAGTTTAGGGATTCATTCGGTTTACGACTTTCGAAATGACATGTCTGCAGGTCTTATAGCACGTTTTGAAATCGAAATCTCAGGCGCGTTTTAATATTAGCACAAACTTTTGTTTAATGGTGCACTATATACACATGTGTATTTGTGCATCATCTTATATGTATATGTGTCTAATCATGGTAAATCTTTCTACTACAAGAATTCAAGAAAAACTGGATATCTAACTAACGATACATGCAAACCTACCTGGCACCCACCTTCGCGTTATTTTAACTAAAAAAAAACAATCTGAAAGGATTATGACATTGACCCTACTGAACAACTACCCCTAATGGAACTGCTCCACCAACAATAGAAGACATTAAAGAGACATCTGCCGGGACAGATTTCACACATGTGAAAAGGTCCTTCGCAATCCTACAACTGTAGAGAAGATTGTCCAACTATCAATCACATTATGAAAGATTATCCCTTGACGCCGTATCCAGGAAACCGAACCGATTTACTACTTGTTACCGACACTGTCCTACACTGGATCCATATACTCAACATTAAATTATAGCACTTGTGTCTAAATAAATGTTTTGCATTACATGTTATGCAGGGTGTTGCAGGAAATACTGCACAAATTTATGGAACTTTTAGAAGACGTTGAAATATCAAATTGTGCATTTCTAAACTTTTTCCGTAAATCTCTTCCCGTCACCCCTTCTAACGAGTGTGCTAAATTAGGTTTTTGTCATTTTACTGAAAACTGGAAAAAGGCATTAAAGGAAAATTTGGCAAATATGTTCTACCAAAAGCAGACTTACTTATGAAATGTTTTTTTAATTTTTACATTCTCGTGTACGTAAGTAGTATATAGAGAGAAAGTAGTGCGACCACGAAAAAATACATTCACATAAACTAGAACTATAAATAGAAATATGTAGTTGGTTCAAGTACAAATATTATAAATCTTAAAAGACGTTAAGATCAGAGTACCGTAAGTAATACTTTAGCTGAACTGGTTACCATATTTTTCTATTTTCTAAATAGAAATATTTTCTTTAAATCAAGTAAAAACAGTAGAAATCATAGAAAACGTTAAGATACTTGAACCGGTTACAGTATTTCTTATACACATAAACTAAATTTGAAACGAAACCAAGTAGCGCAGTTGGTAGAGCGTTAGGCTTTTGTTAAGAAAGTCCTCGGTTTGAATCCCACGGTTGGCGGAATTGTTCCTCAGCTTTGGCGATCGATACAGGGTGTGGTGAGACCATTCACAGTTGGGCACCAGATTAACTGTGCTCTACTCGGAACCCCAGACTTAAGAGATATAGTAACAAGGTCAACACGTCACCAAAACACACACGTAACACAATAGTTGCTATGCAAGCACAAAAGGGGCACTCCAACTTTGTAACCCGAAACTGAGCCAGGTTGAGCATTGCACCGCTAGATGCTAAAGCGTATAAAGCACCAGCCTCTACACCGCAAGGTAAAATGAGGTTACCGTTATTACATACATGCTCGGATATTTTGTTGAAATCAAGTACAAACATTATAAATCATAAAAAAACGGTAAGATATGTAATTTCACTGCGATCGGAACACCGGAAGTAGTAGTCGAATGCAGGCTTTCACGGTTGTTGTTCATAATCATAGATTCTTCCGGATTATGCCGTCGTCGTTAATTTGAACTTGATTGCTAAAGTCTTTATAAAACTTCTGAAGAAGCTGGCAGCATGAGCAGCAAAACATCAAGTTCAAATCGACGACTACGGCATAACCGGGAAGAACCCACCATTACCGGAAGTAGTAGTTTACTTGAGCAGCGGTGCGAAAATGTAGACTGGAGACTCTCAAAACTTTTACGTATGACTTTAAGGGGCTGAAATCAGCAACCCTTTTAAAGATTTTTAAAACTCTTTAATGAACAGGCAATTAATTATAAATAGACATCTACTAGAAATCCTGGTCAATTTAAATATTTTTTAGCTTTTTTAGTGTCTTCATACAGCTAAAGGATTTTGTGTAAAAAACTAAAATACTCTGTGATGCAAGGCAGTTTGCTAAATAACTGCGCGCCATGCATCATAATGTATTGTATTTTTTTACACAAAAACTATTAGCTGTACGGAAAAACCAAAAAGACCTACAAAATATTTTAAACAAATTCGGCCTTCTAGTACATATGTTTGCATAATAGAATTCCTCTTCTTCTCTTATCGGGGGAGGGGGGGGCATATTAAAAGAAAAAGGTTGTATAAAAAATATTTATGCTTTAACGTCCGCTATAACTTTCTTGAGTTTGTACAGTATCTCCTGCGATACCCTCTGTATGCTTTTTTATACTTAAAATTAGCGTAATTGTTTGTTCATTTGCATTTTTATTATTGCTGCATCTATTGTTATATGTTATATAAGATAAATGGAGGAAAAGCTAAGATGGCTATTACCTAATTTTAAAAAAATAATTGTAGACGTCGTATAATTTTCTTGGCAGTAATTATAATTAAATAGTAAGCAGTAAACAACTCTATATTATTAAATCTTGCACTGTTATACATATATTATTATATTATAATTGTTTAAGGAGATAATTAGTTATAAAAATATGCATGATTCTTTGTTGTATGAATAAACATTCATTTGGTCACAAAATATTATTTAATTATCAATTAAACGTTTCGCTAATAGTATTAGCTTCAGTAAAAAATCTATTACATTGTTTAAGGTTGTTAAGTTACAAATCTGAAATAGGAAAAACCAAATTAGATAAGCGAACACCAAATTATCTTTTACTTGCATACTTACTTGAGATATAATGTGCTTGGAAATGATTGAGATACAACGAAGCCCTACCACTATAAAAGTATAGAACAAATATAGAAAACCTAAGTTCTATTTACTATAACCTATTTAACTAACAAAATTTTATAAATGTTCCTCATAAAATTAGCCTTCTGCAAATAAATTTCAAACTTAGCCTGATTTTTTAAATTTCTCATTTTAACTTAGTACCACCCTGCATATGTCAAATACAGATTCAAATTTTACACTCTCTGCGCATTACTGATAATAAATAAAGAAAGAACTTTGCATTCCCATATTTACTTTCATGCCTTCAATATGTACAAACCGCCAAGATATAAAATATTAATTATGGAATATGTAAATATTCCTTTTAAAACTCGTTTTTAACTATTAAATAACTAAAATGATTGTCGTAATATACTATCCAAACATTCATTATATCTCAAGTAAGTATGCAAGTAAAGGATAATTTTATGTGTTAGCTTATCTAATTTGTTTTTCTTATTTCAGCATTGTAACTTAACAACCTTAAACAATGTAACGGATTTTTTACTGAAAAGCGAAACGTTTAATTAATAATTAAACAATATTTTGCGACAATAGTATATTATGATAGTAGTGAATAAGTACGCATTTGAAGTATGTGCGATGAGTTTTAAGAGCACGACGCAAAGCGTCACATTGTGTTAGATATTCTAGGTTATGTTGACATCAAACTTACGGCAAAGCGTGTTTTATATAGTATTAAAACACGCCACCAATGGCAATGTGCGAAAAAGAAGTATTTCGGTCGCTAATATTAAGAGTGCTACAAACATCACTTTTGATACTAGTAACTGTGCAAAAAGTTATCATTTTGACACGACCCTTGAAAAAATGGTTTTTTATTCATACAACAAAAAAATCATGCATATTCTTATAATTTTTTCAACAATTTTGACACAATTAACTTCTGAAACAAATATAAACCAATCAAAATTAATTGTCAAAACTTTTTTAAAACCTATATTATTATATTATATTACAAAAACGTGTATTAATAGATATTTGTTTATGGTCGTTTTGTTGAAATAATGAAATAATTAGTTTCGGGCGCAGCCAAAGCAGTTTTAAAATTAAATTACTTAAATCCTTGTATGTAGACGTATGACTGTTTGCATGTGTCACGTTTTCACCCCCTCCCGAGCTGTTAAGGCAACTGATTACCAATCAATGTCCCTCTGGAAGTGAAGATTCAAATGTTATCGACGGTGAAAGTTTTCTGCAAATTAATGTAACATAAGTTATTAAATGTTTCCTTTGGCTGTTTCAGTCATATTAAAAACATTAAGATATTGTTACTTATTTTGTACATAATTACGAACACTTGCCAAACACTAAACGATTTAGCAATAGAATTTTTACGCTTATTTTATTGAAGGTGCTAACAATAGGCTTTCTGTAAGATTCTATTTGAAAAATGCAACCACTATTTTAATTAGAACAATGCTAAATAATTATTCGGATAAACGGTTGCCTTATTTAATAATGGGAATGATTTTTGCCGTTATTACAACCCTGGTAATAGTAAAAGACTAACAGATGTTCGTTAAAGAAATTAATCATGTACTGTTAAAATAGTATTACATAAAACGTATTTAGCCAAAAGTATAAAATAATATTAATTGAAGGTATTTATAAATTATTTTAAAGCAATCTATTTGCTTTGAACATTGCGGAAATTTGTAAACAATTTAATAAACTACACTTTCATCCGATTTCAAAAACAACTTAATTTACATTTTTAGACTAATTCAATGTCATTTAGACATTTATTGCTCGTACTAATAATGTATAGATTTATAATAGTATCAGGCTGCTTATATTATATGATAAAACCAATGTTCATTGCTAAAAATATTTCTAAATTATTCATTTTAGCTTTGAATTAATAACCCGCTGAACATCTTGAATTGTCAGAATAGTTGTAGATCATTGGGGCTGCAGGTTTTTCTTCGTCGAGAACAGCGATCTTTTAATAAGCATAAGTTGTGAGGAACAATAAAATAAATATTAAACAAGATAAATGTACAAATGTATTCTCGAAGCGTATTTATTTTACCAATCATTTTAACTAAACGAACGTAAATATAGCTGAGCCCTAATTTATTTTGCGTTCCTCCGAGTCAAAGAAGCCGAGAAAAAATCCGGGATGTCTGCACGCAGCGCTCCTCGTTTGCGACGACCGATATAAGAACTACAACTTTCAATCAGTGGCACGATCCGACGTTTTTTATAGCTTTACTTCGGTATTATTGTTCCAATCAGTATTGATTCGCTATTTCAATAAAACGACGTTCCTACTGCGAGACGGGCGATCTATTACAGCAGCATTTCTTCGAAGCAAATTGTTAAAATCGTTCGAGGCATTCTCGTTGACTCGGATACTCAAATTAATATCATTTTCCATACGCTCTTTGTCTAGCGCACTCTAACCAACGTGATGTAATAAAATAACGGACGAAAATTATAATAACTGTCGGCCGCTCGGCGATTAGTAGAACTCGTGTTCGATGCCAGAGGTTGGCATTTTGATTGAATATTAACGTCCGTGTGTATTTACTAATGCAAGCTAATGACATGACTCGGTCCGGGTTACGATCAGGAATTTGCCGCTGTTTCGGTCGTGGCTTCAATCTTTCTCATTTACATACGTTTGCTTGTTAACTTTCAAGTATGTGCTCCTATCAAGTAGCCTTAAACGAATATGGGAATCTCTCGGATTCTGTGTGTTTAGTTACCGATACCTGCCTACACTTGTTTAAATTTAAAGCAAATAAGTCCGCCGACTCGCTCCAGTGCTTCGAAAAATCCGCACTGAAACCTAGAATACCGTAACCGTTAATGCATGCATTCCTTCCTTAACCAGCTCCCATTTACCAGGAAGCATGCCTGATCGTTAATTCGAAAAATGCCTGGTTTTGGTATAGTTTGATTCTCTTCCAGCTAATAAATGAAAGTTGCTTAGAGTTCAAATAAAGTCGGCATATAATAATGAAATCAAAAGAATATTTTCTTTAACCACGTGTTCATACAATACATACCATGTAACTACATACACCCATGACAATAGGCAAATAGACCCAGAGTTTCCCAAACCTGGGCCTAAACATTTTGCACACGCCAAGAGCAACCAGCACGTTGACTTTTAATGCAGGCAAAATTATTGGCAAGTGTAGGTATCGACAGATAGACAGCTACCCCAAAAAATGTCCTAACTTTTGGAAAAAAAATCCTTTGTACTCTAGAAGCGATTCTTTAAAAGTTCCCGCATCTGGAAACCGACGTCTTATCAAGGAGGCATTCACAGTAGTTAAAGAACATCTTTTGTTCAGATAAAACACCTTTTGTATTTTTAACACTACATAACATTAGTAAGGAAAGTTAGTTATAATCTAAAATGATTGGCCCATACAAAATTGAGGAAATATCTACTCACTTTTATAAATCCGTGTTTATATGAAGGATTTGCAAGTGCGTTAACAAAAACAAAAGTAAATGAGTCAGGAAGGAAAACTACTGATATATTGTGAAATAGTAGAAAATATTAGGTATATTAAATAAGACTTGCATTCATCTGATAACGTAGCCTTAACAAACATGATTAACCCGAAGTAAAATATCAGTTTTACAATTAGCTATAAGAAGAATATGAGAGTAGCAGCAAGACAAGGCCATAAACTAGAATGTGACACAAAGTGCAGGACTAAATCAACTGAAAAGTGAAATTTGCGATGTGACAGGTCTGGTGAAAGAGTTACTAGATCTGTAATGTCAAATGTGATTTGTATCGTCGAGGTGAACAATCAAAACTAACTGTCTAAAACTTTCACGATGCAATTTCTAACACAGCCAGGGTTATGTCGTAAACAAACCCTTCCGTTATGCCAAATAACAATAAACCAGAAAAGGGAAAGTCAACCCCGCTCGACAATGCAGCCATAAACACTCGAAAAGGTAAAGTTCTTTTCGACCGACGATTTCAACCTCTTGTGCTACAATAGAGCTGGTCAATCGCATTGTACTCAATAGAAGAGGAAATGTTCCTTCCATTCAGGCGCCCGATATATAAAGGCAGTAGCTTAGTTTTCGAGATCTCTCACTCATTACTTATCACTTGTACTTTTACTGTGACTTACTATCACGTTTTCGCGTAATATTATGACTTGTACGCATTTTGCTGAGTCGCAGACTGAGGTCAGATTCCAAAGTCTTTTAATTAATAATTAATTCGGTATCGAAAACCAGGCTACTCAAATTCGTATTTGTATTTTAAATTAATATTATCGAATTTGTATATATTGTATTTTGTTTTTGTGTTCTAAAGTAAATAAAAGGAATGTTATTGTTTTCCACAAACGATTGTATTTTACTGAACTTAATTCCACAGTAATAAACAACATAATTGTTCCAGTGGCGCCAACCACAAAATTGGTAACCCGCGACAAAGTAACTAAATGTGCATAAATTTTTTTGGCTATGTCTAACTTGTGACAATACATTTGTTTAGCCCCTTCATCGGTCGCCGAAAAATGTAAATGAAACTTTTCGGGCGTCTTACTATCTTTATAATTAATGTTTGCTGTTTGGTGACCTAGCTAGCTCAGTATGAAACTGCTTCAGATACCGCAGTCATGGTTATGAACGATAAACTAAATACAGAAATCAGTTCTGCACCTACAGTGTTATCAGGCTGAAATTAACTAGAAACGTATGCACAAGAAAAAACCAATTTGCATACACAATTATATTGACCTTAAAACACACAAAAATAATATAGAAATCAATGGAAAATAGGATGAAATCCTAAAACCTTTTCGAAACACAAATGTACCATGAGAGTGGACACTGCGAGCGATACATTTACGCAATTGTAAAAAAATTGTATCCGCCATAGAAACAATATTTATAATGTGCTCAAATAACTGTCCTTAATGGCACTAACATTAAACTGCTTGAAAGGTACGTTCATGTCCTCGATTGGCGCAATTCAAGTACGTAAGCGCATTCCTTTAAGTTAACACGTTCTAACAGAGCTGTAGCTGTAAGTATTAAACTACATGCATAACAGGGTTTAAGAACAGCGACATACCGTCGAATTAGACTAGCCTTGGATTGCGTCACCAAACTTTGAACGGTCCAGCGGCTAGAAATTTACTACACATGATACGGAGGAATATCCTGACTGCTAACTCTGGTGCCGCGATGAAGGCTGATGTCACAAAAATCTCGACAGGCTTCAAAAATGCCTTTAGGGTGTCGCAATGTACACAATAGAAATGGCGTTTGATAAACACGTAAACACGGCTTGCTACGTATATATTACAAACTTATGCTGCAAACTTTATTATTGCAAGAAATTTCTTAAACCGCTTCTACTTACTATGCCACATGCACAATTAACTGTGAGCCGCTTAAAGTCAGGCAACTCCGACTACTGATTCTAAGTTTTCTGCGAAAGATACTTAAGTTAAAATATCTCATCGTTTATTGCTGTACATACAAAATCACGTTTTACAACTGGCCCACTGCACATGGTCGGACTCACAATTTTAACTCTGCAATTACAAACTAGTTACACACATAAACATGAAAATCAACAATCTAAGCAAGGGAACCAGATTCCGTTTCAAACCCCTTATTTAAACACCAAATAATACAGAGTAACAAGAGAGGTAAGAAGCAGAGGTGAAAATGCATTGTTAATGTTGTCATAGTAATGCAAAAACTGCTAAAATATGTAAAATATTCGAGAGTAAAAACAGATTATAAAATAGGAAGCGACCACTTCCTACTGCAAGCTAATTTAAAATGCAATCAATGAAGCCAATAAACCGGGTCAGTTAGGAAGGCCAAAGCAGGCAAACAAAGACATGATATACATGATATATCTTGTCGTATTTAAAACAGAAGGGATTCTTTATCTGGAAAAACAATTACTTTTATCTACCGCCCGTGAGGGCTCATATGAACAATCCAACATTTTGGTATTACGATTTTCGAATCGCCAATTTCTATATACCCTGTATAAATTGAGAAAAAATGTAGTAAAAACTACGCAAAGAGGTTGTATATAGCTCTAAGAATAGAAACAATTTCAGTAACGGCTTGGAATGCAAATGGATAAATTAAAAAACTGTTGAAAAAGTACCTTCTGATATATGTGGTACCAGTGGAACAAATATAAAACGGAAACCAAATGCTTGGTGGAATAATAGAAAAATTATGGAAATAATAGCTGCAGAACAGAACACACACAAAATCATGACATATAAGTATAACGAACAAATTAAACAGATAGTACTGGCAGAAAGAGAGACCTTGGTAAATTTGAAGAAAAACTGAAAAAAGCAAGGAAAACTTCTCAGTAAAGATTTAGAAATAGGAGGTAAATTATTATAAGGCAAATAAAAGATAAAGACTATCAAATACTGAGCTCAGAAAATGTACACAACACCAAATTGTAAATAATGGGTTTTTCATAACAGTAAGAACTATATCGCAATAGCTCCAAAAGTGTTAACATCTTTTAAGTGACAAGGGTGTTTTAAAGCTGATTTAAGTATATAACGGGAAATTAAAGGAGAGATGGACATTTAGCAAGGATGGACAATAACAGACAAATGAAGAAAATATAGCTAGCGGAAGCGCAGGGAAGAAACAGAAAAGGAAGACCAGAATTACTTGAAGAAAAGTTTAATAGAACTGTTCTCAGAGAGAGGAAAATCTGGGAAGATGCAATACAGCTGGATGGAAACAGGCAGGAATGGTGCAGTTTTCTTTAGCTCGCAGCTGATAAAGTAAGTAACCCCGGTACCTTTGGATAAGAAGAGGGTCGTCTATGTTATGTTACTTATTTTAAGTAAATCTAAATTAATTGAAACTCCAAAAATATATGCCAATCGTTACTCTAATTGCTTGTACATCGTTAATCATTTATAAAATTAAATGTTTTGCGTTATCTCTATTTAGTATTTTTGTAATCTAAATATTAACAATCCTAAATTATAGATTTCTATATGCTGCTAGCTGAACACGCACGTAAACAGAATAACTAAATAAATACTCGGAAACTAAACAACTGATTTTGCACAATATCAATACTGTGATATCAAAAGTTTTTAGCAAAGGCATTTACTAATTCGATAATCTGATAAAGTTTATTTATATCTTTTTAGAATATTTATAAAACTTATACTCGTAGTAGCTTACATACATTTTACTTAGAAAACATATATAGGTAGCTATGTGACAGTTAAGGAAAATTAAAATGATATGAATATTACAAAGTAATACTGTTCATATTTTAGTTCACACAGCATATGGACCAACTTGCCTTGGAGAAAAAGCGTTTTATTGAAAGTACATGAGGCACCACCATTTATTAATATTATTACTTTCCGAAATTTTAAGCTTCAACTGTTAGTATTTTAACAACAATATTACCGTTACCAAATTGCCGATGGTTTCTTTGTCGTTCAATCTATCATGTTTGAAATTTACAATTCTTAAGGGCTTTGTGTTGGCAATACATAATTTTTGTAGTTTTAAATATATTATTAGCCGAGGCTTTCTGATTGTTAAGCAAGCTCTAAAACTGCAAGGAACATAGTAATATTGGGGTTTCTAACACAGCATCATACACCAGTTACGCTGGGTCTAATTGAAATACCTCTCGCTTATTGGAAATTTACGAAACTGCTTTATTTTACTGGAATATAGTTCTGATAAAATCGCAATTGCAAATTTGACGATCTTCTTCTCTCACGAGCGTTTCCTCTGATCACACATTAGAGCTAGGACTTACAACTATGTAACCGAAGGCAGTAATCATGGCACCTTCTTAATGTATAAGACACATTCCAATTATTACAATGAAGTAGACATTATTTGCATTTCCGGATAACTGTCTTAAGCCCATGCAGTTTGATAACTTAAATAATCTTTTACAACGTCTACGATTGAACTACCACAACCTAACTTTTCTCTGTTACAATAAAGTTCGCTTCGTAAATTATTATTATATTTCTATTAGAGCATTTTTAATATTTGCACCTCCTTGATTACCTTGCGTCTATTAATATACGAGTTAATAATGAATACATTATGTAAGCGCTAACAAGTAGCTGCCTATACTTATTTGTGTCTATAGTACTTTTTTTGTGGACCACGAATGACTTTCTTGGAAATTGCGAGCTGATTCTGACATCACTGTAATTGAGTTGCTTGAAAATTTACAAAGTTGTGACTCGAAGTTACATAATTGGCGTCATTTTTATAAGAAAGCAAGTGCAATTGAATGGTCATAGGATCCCCACCCAACGACTAACTGGTTGGCAGATCTAACACGACCAACCTTCTAATCAAATACGTTTCAACATTAATAAACTTTATATAACGATTCGTAGAATATATAACCAAAACCTATTCATCCGCTTTTTTAATGTTTCCTGTAAAAACCATTGTGAATCATTCTAGAAACCCCTAGCAATATTAATTTTAAAAATGTAATTGCTTATCTTAATCTTAATAACCGAAACAATAATTTAATGTTGATATTTTATGACGTTACCCTAACGCAAATTAATTAGAAACGCAATTAGTACATTTAAAATTGGCGCGTGCTAATTTCCCGTCATATTTGGCTCTTTTCGACCCTCGCCTTGATGATAAAATTCCAAGAAAGATAAAATGCTCGATTCTGGACGTGTACGGCGTTAACCTTCGAAATCAAAGCAAAATTCCAATCGCTCACGTAAGCTTCGCGTCTTCATCACGACAATACCATTCTCCCCCCAAGTCAACCTAGTACACAGTAAGAATTATAAATACAAGCGGTTTCGTCCCTAAAAGAAACATATTTTCCAAGCTTGGAAATACAATCCTACTTTGTGGTTCTCTCTTGAATTGGCTGGACAGTCATCTGTCGTGAGGATCCTCCCTGTATACCTTCTTGCACGGCATGGGTGTCAGCGAGGTGCATCTTTTTCCACTTGGCCGTTATTCGGACCGTAACCTGACTCCAGTATTTGGTTCCACTGTAACAACACCGCTGAGGAATCAAAGCCAGAATACCGACACACCACCAAAATAAAGGAAAAACTTGCTTGAACGCCGTCGTTGACTGATTTATCCGTCAAAAGGGTTCCCCATATAAACTGAGTCACTAACACGAACCTGCTTAACGAGCTAAACTTTTCCCTGGGAGTCGTACTAAATTATAAACACAATATTTAAACACTTAACTGGTCAGAAATCAAACTGCCATCTTTGTATACTAATCGATAAACCAGTTTCAGACGCCACCATGACTTCCAACTCAACACCGCTGTCGGCGTGGTGGACTAGCCACGAGAAAGCAATTTATTATATTATGTCCATAAAAATGTACAAATCTTTTCTTAGTTTGGAAAAACATTTTATGTATTTATAAAAGAAAAATAAGCTTATTTATGGAATTCTGGTTTTTATTTGTGTTTACTTGAATATATAAATAAACTCTCACCCTCTGTAGCTACCAAAACTGCAATTATTTGGAGGTTGCAGTTGGACAAAATTTATTAATGCAGAAATTTTAAATGTCAAAAATTTTGCTAAAATTTCAGATTATCACAATTTACATGGTTTCTTAAACATAATCAAAATCTAAACGCACTATTAAATGATATTGCTATCGCCATATTGAACATCTCAATTATCGGCATAGACGCCCAATGGGCGAGAACAAAAATGAACATTTACTCCTCCCCAACTACACCGTCATGCAAGTTTTTTAGTGAAGTACCTGTCATTAATAACTATTGATTTCGATTATTTAGAAGGAGCAATTTAATGTATTTTTTTCGCCGATGCACTTTTGACTGCAATAACATGTATTTTTCAGGTTTCAATTCTAGCAACAGTAAAATATAACCAAGTAAAATTGCAGCATATTATTTATAGTTAAAACAGGCATTCTGCAGTGATACAATATTTACAAAATTATATTGTCTCCTCTTAATAATAAAAGAAGACTCTTTATAGCAATTTGATAAAGAGACGTCAACCAACGATCACTCCAACAACCTCCTCACTAAATTATAATTGCATTCACTTGTTAATAGAACCAGAAACATTTTACTAATCCGGCCAGTTAGAACGTCAAAACTGCCCTTGCCCATCTTGGAGTTAATTTATTTAAGCGATTGCCATTAATTCCGACAGGCGATAAGACAACGAACCCTGCCTATTGTTCTGCGCGCATCAGCTTTAAACGCGAGAGCTAATTCTAGACCATCGCTTTTCTAAGCTAATTTTAAACGAGAAAAGATAAGTGGGTGTGCATGTGTCAGCGGAGGTGTGTGGTTCATCCCACCCGCCTAAAGTAAAAGCGTCAAATTAATTACGTTCCGCATCCTAATGCTCTAGTCCTTTGTAAAAATTCTAAAAGAGCCGAAAGTGACAGAAGCGGAGAATGGTAGAACAAGGCGGCCGCTTTCGGTCACTTCCTCGGGGGTCGAGATTACAAGCACTGATTGTTCAGCGAAGAATTGCCGGTATCCTGCAGATTGTTTAACTAAATAGCGTGAAAATAATAAGCTGATACCGGCTTGTGCGTTCAAGGAATAACTCCTTTAATAACTAGCAATGTAAGGTATTATAATCTTGATGTAAAGTGTCGACACAAATGAATTCTATAGTACTGCCCGAACGCTTTAGAAGACTAAAAATTAAATTTGTAGGTCCCGAACAAACACCCATTAGATAGAACATGTTAAAGGTGCAATTAGTTTTCGAACAAGTAATAATTTTAAGTAATCTAACGCCAAGATTGATCTGTACCGGGAAGCTTTGTGGCTATAAAAATAATTTGGGGCACCCTATGTCCGAGGTACCTACCATTTACAAGCTAATATACGGTTGCAGGAGCCAATAACTTATGACTATCAAGCAATTTATCTAGACTATGTTAGAAGGCGATACAAGATAATCTAATGAGCTAAATAAGAGGAGATTATAAAGCAAACTCCCATAAATATTAACTGTTATCGGATTTTATTATGTGAAATCAATATCAATATCGAGAACTTGTATTGAGAATTCAGGTTCGACTTTTTGTAAATTCGATCGAGTGGGCTTTAGTTTTCTTATCTGGCGAGATAAAGAAAAGTCCGCCATTGTAAGTGTAGACAAAGTCAACAAGCCATAACTTATGAAAGTTACATTATATTGTCAGCGTATATTTTTGGTAAGCTTGATATACCATTGGTAATTTACTATTTTTACACATAAACATAGCATTATGCGAACTTGCAGGAATATAAAATTCACAGTTATACAGCGCTATTAATTTCACATTATAATGTTGTAGCGTTAAATAGAAGTTCGTCAATAACTTAAGCTTCTGTGAATGTTATACAATGCTGTTAGTAAGGTGAAGGTACATTTACAATGGAAATTTACATAAGAAGAGAGTATTTGAATGGCGTATTTTTTAGATTGGCTTACATGGGTTATGAACAGGTTACTGTAAAAGTGAAAGAAGCATCGAATATTAAAATATACTCCTCAGAAATAATTTTGTTATGAATATTATCAAAATATCAACAACAATTTATACAAGAGTGCTGATTATACTGTTTAGCATTTAACATATTTGACACAGTAAGTATTTAGGGCTAGTTTTGAAATTTCTTGAACTACAATTACCTCAGCAGAATTAGTGCAAATATTTCAGTCTTTAGAAATTGTTTAGAAGTTGTGTAATATCTATATAACTCTACATGTAAATTTCATAGAGCTAAATGCATACACTACGTGGAAAACGTATTAGCAAGATTTTAAATGTGCTTATGCAGCACCTGTAAAACTACCTTCATGACCAATCAAACTTTTTAAATATTGCATGGTTCAGAATAGATATTTTCTCTTTCTATTGACACTAAGTTTTCTGGATTTATTATGATAAATAAAAGTTGTGAAAAAAAAGGTCTTTATAGTAGACCATACTTGTTTACTCAGAAACCGTACATATATTAGCATGGGTTATTTGATCCCATAATAGTTCTGGCACGGTACGCTGTAACTTACAATAGTAGCAGCACAAATGCACATGTCATGAAAGAATAATTGATTAATTAAAATAAACTGCACAATGTGTGACAATATAAATTATTAATCAATAGTAAATACAATACTCATGTCTGTGCTGTTACAAAAATTGAAGGTAAAATGTAACAATAAAAGAAGGCACCCACCATTAACGTCGAAACTTGTTAATATTCAAAACAATTAGTTCACAATAAAGTGCCGGTGAGGGGCCACAGGAAAAAGGGGTTAACCTATCTAATTGCCATAGGCAGTAACAAACCAATAGTTAAAGGCTTCAGGTTCAACAACGTACCGTAAATAGTCCGTTGAACCATATGAAGCAGTCGAGCATACGTTTGGTATATATTATTAATTCCTTCTACTACTTCTACTGGTAATAGATAGGGCGTTGTCATACCCTTCAAAGGATAGGCCTGTTTTGCTCCAACGGTTCACTTTTTCCTGAGTCTTCTAGCAGTTCTTCAACTTATTTATTCCACTAATTTAGCATGTGATCTAACTTCTAACTGCTCTTAGATGCTTTATTTCAGGCTCCTTTTTCTGTCGAGGTTTTTCCTGTTCGTACCCCATGTCGCGTTACTGCCATTCATGAAGTATTGACTAGAATTGTGGATAAGTAGAAATATAGCCGTACTCCTTGGTTTATGAATATCGGTTATGATATCATTTTCCATGTATCATTGCAGTGCGTTGACATGTTTATGTGTTTATGATCTCAAAAAATTTTCTAAGGTATATTGGTTTTTTTAAATTTCTGAAACTCGTATTCTATCTACCTTTTTAAAAGGCTTGGTGCAGTCAATAAGAGCGTTTCAAAGTTATATTTTCGTCTCTCTTCTATGAGCAGAGTAAGTGTACACGCTATCTACCATTTCGTTTGTCATGAAAATCATTTCCGCTATGATCCTTATTCCAGTTGCGTTCATTGTTACTAATAGTTTGTAACAGGTATGTAACAGTGCTTCTAGTTCTGCTGTGGTTCGAACCCCGTTACTGCAAGATACATTGTAAAGAGGCGTTTGGTAGCCCCATGGTTGTGTTAAGTTATATATTTATTTCCCCGTTTCTTAACAGCTAGCTCAGTTTATAACAAAAGAACTCTTATTTTGTTTCCCCCAGTTGAAGTTACGGATATACACAATGTCACAAAACTCCGGAAGTTGTCCCACAATCAGTGTAACACAAATATATATGGGCTTCAAAGACACACAAATGAAACAAGAAAACAAATAAAATTACACATAAATAAATGGTCGTTGACGAACCAAACGGTGTTACTTAGTAACATAAATATTACGACCGGAATAGCTTAGTTCTACGCGCATTTACCTTTGCATTCCCATAAAACAATATTAAAATAGCGCCGAAAAGCTGTCCTAAAAGCGCAAACGTTAAACTGCTTGAAAGATATTTAAACTTTCAATTTTGAATGACTTTTAATGAGAAAGACTAAATTTGTATCAAAATTTAACCTATTCATAATTCATAAAATAACTCGTGCTTTTTCTATACGATAGAATAGAACCGTGATAAATACACTTAAATTCACGTAAGTGCCTTCCACATAAATGCTATGATAGTGCCACGTGTCACGTGACAAATTTCTCTTCTACAACGTGCTCTGGTACTCAAAAAGTTTAGGAACCGCTGGTCTAATGCATTGTTCAATTTTGGTAATGTTAGTAGATAACACTTTTATATCGTACGAGTATAAGGTCAAAATTTATTTGTCCTGCCCTAAAATTCAAACATGTACGGATTTTATTACTAGGAATTATTAGTAAGCTTTCTTTGATTTTTCCATAGAGATCTTTAGTTTCTGATTCCAGGTTCTCACACCTATCTCTCTATCGGATTTATTTTTTCCAGTATTTCTAACGGTTGTTTATTCAATCGTGTTTTTCGCACGCTTTATCGTAAGTGTATATTGAAGTGGTTTTAAGCCTACAATTTGGCTCTGTTTGCAGTGCAAAATATTTAACCAAGTCAATAAAGCACCGAGTTAAGATATTTTATATAATTGCAATTTTAAACAATAATAAAAATATAAAATGCATTGGTAATAAGATGCGAGAAGCAGTAATTACTCGGATAAAGGCACGCAAAAGCAAAGCATATCTTACAGGGTTTGAATTTGAAGTTTCAGTAAAATAATACAATAAAAATTATAGGTTTGGGCATATTTAAATCCAGACCAAACGAAAGTAATTGACACAAAAGGTTTGCTAATAAAAGCAAAGGCTAGTGAAAAGACGAGCAATCTGAAAGGTAGTAAAAGTAAGATAAGAATAAAATAGAAAATTCCATAGAGCAATCCGGAATTCAGCAACGGAAAATGAAGAAAGGCAAGTGACGTGTCAAAATGGTGAACTCAAATACCAGTGCTTTAATAAAAAAACAAAGTGCAAAAAGCAGAGCAGTGATTTTAAGACGTTTGTGTGTGTAAAGAAAAGGAACAACAGGTGTCATATACTATTTTATCTACTTTGCATACAAAAATAATCAAAAACTGTTAATTTTGACATTTCATTAATGTGACTATCTGTCAGTTATCTGAAACAAAGTAGGCTGTTTTACTGTTTTTTCATATGAAAATAACAATGCAAGAACAGTGTTATAATGGACTCTATTGTAACATTGTTATAATAATCATATTGTGACACCAACGCAGATAAAGCATATTTCACGTTCATTAGCGATCTAGAGAACTACAAAAATGCTTTTTTGTTTTTAATTTTTGTTTTGCATTAATGCATGCATTAATGGAAACTTACATTTTATGTACACAATAATTTTAGGATGATATTTGTGCGCCATAAGAATAAGACATTATTTGTACATAACGTGGTCTGGAGATATCATCCCTCGTATACAATCATATCAGTTGTATTATGATTACGACCTTTTTATCAGAACACCTTTGTATTTTTATGTACGTTTACTATCCCAACGCTTGTCAGAGTGTTACTAAAAATAATCAAAGATGGGTGACTATTAGCTAATGTTATTCCAGTATTGAAACCTCATTAAAGGGTCAAGCCGCTTATCTGCCTATCTGTTAATGACGAGTGCAGTATTCCAGTCTGATTTCAACACAAATATTTGTAAACAGAGTAACCTGGGGTAGCGAGTGCAGTTTGTCTGAGCCCCAATATTTTTTAGACGGACGTTTTCAAAATTGGCTACCATCGCTTGGCACAAGATAACCAAAGCTAATTAAAAGGAAAAATACGAAAGGGGGTGCTACTTTTCCAGTGCATATACTGAAAAGGTTTCCTAGTACCAGGATAAATACAGAAGTTCTAAAATTTTTTTCAATGCTAATGTCTACAATGTGTTCGAGCACTTACGTAGTTGATTATTTTAGTGAGGATGAGTTGTCAACAAGCTTAATATTATTTTCTCTTTTATAACGGCATTTA
The DNA here is from genome assembly GCA_940337035.1 of Agriotes lineatus. Lineage (NCBI taxonomy): Eukaryota > Metazoa > Arthropoda > Insecta > Coleoptera > Elateridae > Agriotes > Agriotes lineatus. The sequence continues at coordinate 37,557 of CALNHX010001542.1, forward strand.
TTGCTGCACTAAAAACTGCTTAAAATGTACAATAATTTAATTTTTTCGTTTGTTACGCCTTAATATTTTTCTTATATTTTCCGTAAAGTTCTACAAGTTTTTCATTATGATTGTATGTGTTCCATTACTTTGTTAATAAACTGAAATGCGTTGCAGGAATTCAATCACTTACGTATTTCTACTGTCAAATTTCAATGAAATACAGTTATGTATTCCATATACAGAGGGGACGAATATAAAATGTACAAGTGCATTTTTGCTGGAACTAAAGCTGAGCTCGACTATAAATGGAAGATAAGAGAAGATGTTACCTTTCTTTAACTGAGAAATAAAAAATTACAAAATTAGCAAACGCAGCCGACTTTTCGGTCCAGCTGGTGGTGGGTTAAATTAGTGACTAAAAACAAGAATAGCTAAATATGATCACGCCAAGTAGCAACAAACCCAAAAACTCGAAAAATGAAAAAAAGAAACATTATTCAAATTCTAAAGAATTTTTCCAAATTGGCCAATTCGGCCTACCTGTGCTGACGTCACGCCAGAGAACACAGGTCTTGTTTTAAGGTAGAATTGATGTGGTACGCTTATTGTATTTAATCGCCAACGAAAACGACAAGTTGTTTCTCGAAGTTTTCGAAATAAGGGCGACTATCAAATTTATTGTTAAATAAACTGGTCTACTATTTTAACAAATAGTAAGTACAAAACAACAAATTTTGCCAAATTCAGCAGGTTAGATTAATGAGCGACTGTTTACTAACTACAAATTACAGTGTAATAAATTGAAAAAGAATCAGTGATGACTTCATTAACAGTCGAACACTGGAAACTTTTCAAATAAAAGAAGAGGTTGCTCATGGTCTAGAATGTGTTATATGGGGAAAAAAATGAAGCATTTTTTTCACAGTTTGCGATGTGTAGACCGACAGGTGAAAAGAACCAAGAGCTGAACTCAATCAGTACGTTGGTGGATTCTTGGTGAATTGAACTTGAATAAGTTGATCAAACAAAGAAATTTAAGGTTAATTTAAGATCTAAAATCAATCCTGAGGAAGCTTAAACAGTATGAAAATAAGCTGATAAACGATTCCATACCTGTGATATTATACGGTCAAAAGGTAAATTGCTTCAAAAATGCATCATACCTCAAATTGACCAGATAAGTTGCAAAACGATTTCAGAAAATCTTGACTTAATTTCGGTCGATATTAGTGGATAAATCCACTTTTAAAATGTGTAACAAAGCCACTCAAAAAATATGCCTAAAATCTATAATTAAACATTGGTCATTTTCAACAGAAGAAGTGTACCAATTGCAAATCAAAACTTACCAAAACTACATATACAAGAATTCTTAAAAACTCTTACAATTAAAGTAGGAGTCTAGGCGAAATTATCATCGAAATTTTTAAAAATTATAAATGAGCAAAAAAAGGAAATTGGAATCATTCCCATTACACATTAAAAAACCTTCAACCTAACTAAATACTATGGCATGGAAAGCTTATTTAAATTACTGGAAAGGCTTTCAACATCTGCTATAGTCTCAAATTATCATACTTTGTAAACGCTACACCCGAAATTAACATATCATTTTGTATACTCCAAATACCTGTAGTCCAGATTTTTATCTATTTATATTTTTTTTATCAACTATTATAATCAATGTAGATCACTTTGTATAATTAGTGCTTATAATCAACATTTACATAATTGCAATGTACTTCGTATAATATCAAAAGCTTAACTGTGGGTAATAAATAGATCCTTATTTTAAAACCCCTGAGGATATTTGTTTAATATATCAGTGAGGTCTTTATTTACAAAGTGACAACCAACCCATTCTTACCAAATGTTTTCCGGGCGTCGTTATCCTCTAATTCGACGTCTGACCTAAATCCCGATCAAAATTGTCGACCACAAATCAGCGCCTAATTACGCGCAAAGATCATTTGTGCGGATACGCGGAGAATGAAGTTATTAAGAACACCACCGACGGCTTGCAAATTTAACAAGGGTCATACGATGCCCGTAGCATAAAGGCATTATTTATTATTATAAGGTAGACTAACTGTCTGGCAGACTAAACCAACATTAAGGCATGAAAAGATGACAATCAGCGGGTTTAATTACTTTTCAGGGCTGATGGTCAATCAATAGTCGGTTGCTCTTTATGGCCGAGTTTTGTATATAATCCAGATATCATTAAGGTAAAATACGACACACAAAAAGTTCAGGCTTCTTAAACATCAATGCTGGCAATAATAAAGGGAGATGATTTAAAAATTCTCCGCTGAATATCTTCAGAGGTTACCAAACGAACCCGCGCGCGTTTCAAGTTGCAACCTCAACACCTCGCTCTCTCGGGAGAAAATGTGCTTTTGAATAATGTAAATTTGCCAACAGGATCAAAATGCAGACCGCGTGCAGACCGCGAGTGCCTGTGGTGTAGCGGAAAAGAGGGAAATGATAACAATGCATGATGTTGAGTTTCAAATGTTTAGCGTTCACGACCTTTTTGAACTGTGTATTTACATTTCATAAACATAACCAGATCGAGAAAGCATGACGTATTTATTATACATGCATGGATTACCCCTATTACCTCTGTGAGAAAATAATTCAGTTATTTGAATTTTTAGTTTCTGCTTACATAATCCCCAGGTGGCCATCAGCAGTTGGATATGAGCTGTTCAAATAGAAATTGCGATAACAATAATTAATTAAAGGGATAAATCAACGGCTTTGAATAAGTAAAGCAGCTATACATAAATTATTATAATTTGTAACACGCTATATAACGAGGCGCCCAATTAATTAGTATTAATAATATTACACTTATAATAATTTAAATATTCGCCAGTATTAGTATATCGTAAATCAGCAAAGTAGCCAATATATTTGTAAATAAATTGACGGCTTTAATTACGGTCATGTGAGGAAATAACGAGACGAATAATTTAAGGAGACTGTAAGACGTAAGTTTGTTTAGAAACATTAGCATACATCAGGGAACAGTTGGTAATGCAGATCTTGTAGCGATCGGATCTCGCTACAACTTCATTTTGTACATTTTATTTCACGATTTTTGCACATCCGCGCGAAATCTAGCTCGTGTCTATCGTTTTATTGCATTCGATTGTGAATTCCTCGGCTTTTACTCAGAAAATGTTACCCGATAGTTTGCTATGCTTTCCGCGTTCCTCTACAGATAAAAGGCCACGTCTGTGCAGTTTGTGTAAAGGATAGTCCTTTTATAAATATGACACTGATTGTAATAACCGTTTCTACAACATCTACAGCTGTTACTATCGACTCATCGATATCTCCATATAAACATACACTTTTCAAGGTTCCTCAAACGATCAAGTTTCAATTTCAAGAGACAACGTAAATGTTAAGTCATGTTAACTACTTCGAGTATCATTAATGCAATTTTTTCAAACAAATTTATGGGGAATAAATTTAAAACACGTCTTCATTTTAAAGGCAAATTTAAAGATGCGTTACTTTATTTCACGCCGCGTACTCGGCAACATTTAATTAATTTCTGCTAAATTCTAATTTCCTACAGGAAAACATGTTCTTGTACAGTGCAGTGTTTATTACTAACGAGTTATTGACAGACTTTTTCCTATGGCTAATTATAAAAGCATATAGATATCTTCCTCGAAAACGTCATAAAATCCCAGAACTTCCTTGACATCAATTTAAAATGATATATTGATTGTTTTGTATAGTTGCTACATTTTTAATGAGTAACTCTTCTTAATGAATGACAGTTCGACATACTGATCAGTACTACAATCAATAGGATGGGAATCATTACGATTTTAATCAAATATCAGTTCTATGTGTGTGTATAGATTCAATGTTTGGATAATGACGCCTCTCGTGTTTAAAAATTGAAATTTCGAGAATTCTAGATTTGAATTGGAATTCTGTTGTAGGAACTATAATCGATATAATCAGAAAACCTTCACAAATATTAAGAAAAAATGTGCTTATTTTAAGACAAGACGGTGAATGTACCCGTCCTAACAAAGAAAGCAAACTTCCTTAATGTTTCATGCCAAAAATCGTTCTCTCGAGCAGAAGCTAAGGCTAAAATATACAAATTAAATGTATGTAGAGCTCTTGAGTAGGATTTAATAATGGGATAAACTATGAAAACTTACACCAAAAAGCGGTTGTTTTTCTAGGAGTTGACATACCTCCAGGTGTTGTCTAAGGTAAACCTCCGGAAAACAATACATGATATAAATCGATGAGCGTATTGTCCATATTAGATAAGTGTTTGAAAGACTGCACTAAAAATAATTTAGGAAGATTTCGACCTAACGACTGTATTGTCTGATATGTTTCGAACCCAAGAAAATCCGTCAACGATACAACAAACACACAGAATGGTAAATGAAATTGCTAAAAGCATCGAGGAAAGAAAGTTTTGCAACGCATTACTTCTCGGTGTCGCCCGGGTTTTTGTTAAAGTTGGTAGGAGTATATAGTATGTCGACTCTTCAAACAGTAAATCCGTTGCAGTCATATATAACTGACAGAATATTCTCATTCAGACATAAGGACGTCCTTTTTAACTATTTTCCTATAAAATTTCGTGTATCCCAAGGAGACGCGCTTGGGCCATTCCTTTATTTAACATGCTGATATACCCAAATGGAAAATAACTATATTATCAACAAAGCATGATACAACAGACAACCAAATCGAATCACACCAAGTCAGTTCAAGTCACACTTACAATCAGACATAACACCGATAATAATTCATGGTAAACCATGTTATTGTAAAGTCTAAAAGTACCGCAAATTTTTCGCGCTTCGATTGATGGAAAGGGGGGATATTTGAGTTTCGCTTGTCATCGCCACTTACAAATACGCGACACCGTCGGCTCACATCCTCCAGTAACATCTTAAGGAGACATGCTGTTTGAAAGCCCGCCCGGCTCTCGCCGTGGGCTGATTGTTTCGCGGTTTTCGAGATTATCGGGAAGAGTAGAGAGAAGCAACGACCGGCTACCGAAACAGACATTCGAATGCAGAGTTCATTTAGTGAATCTTAACCGGAGTGCTAATAAAAACTTCCATCTGCTATGCAACGTTGACTGACCTCATCCCCTAAGTGCATATCGCACCAAAACCAAGGAATGATTTGCATGTCGAATTTATTGCACACACAAAACAATAAATTCTCGAGGGTCTTTCGAGCACTCAAGCTAGAACATTCGTATTTTCGCTGCCCCTACGCACATCTTCGACGTATTTCGGACTCTCAAGTTAGAATATTCATATTGGGGCTTGCTTTACTCCATTTGCTATCAAAACTAATTTCTAATTAACAAAAATTATCGCGGTAACATAGTAACGCGATGCGTTTTTGTAAAATAAGAAAAACAATTGAAAATATAAATTAGGACAGTTTGGGCGAAATTGTACTCCCTTAAAATTAATGTTTTTACGAGAATAAAAGTTTTAAACTGTTGCATCTTATTATACGCATTATTACCCAGCTGTGGACGTGTTTGTGGGAGTTTCCGCCACGATAAAAGTATAAATTTTTCCAATCTCTGAGTGAATCGGCCGCCGACAACTGAATTTGAAAACTTCGATTCCGCCACAATTAAGCAGCTGAAGCCAGAGGTCTGCACGGCATCACATCAGCGGGGTCTGCAGGAGCATCCTGAATGAGAGTTGCAGCCAGGGGAGCGTTTCCAGCAGAGAAATCAACGGCGTCACCCTCCGATCATCTTCGTGCCAAATGTGGAAATCTTTACGAGGTAGGAATTAGCTATAAATCGAAGGTCAGAGTTCGGGACACTTATTAATATACGAGATTAAACCTTGTTGAAGAGGCCTATCTCATATCCAAGGGTCCAGCTAAGCCGTAATAATCCAAAAATTGCATAGCGTCTCAAATTTTGTGAAAAATTGGCGAATTTCCAAGCAGCAGAAACAAGTGAATGGTCGCCGTCCTATCTACGCCATTCCTGTAACAATGAAGTGGAGGTTTTGTTGTTTTTTAAAACATTCAAGTAATTGCTGTTGCACTGGTGAGGTTTTTGTGTCATATCTAATTTTGCACATCATAGTGTAAATTTTATCTACCAGAACCGCGTATATGAGCTACTCAAGGACGAATAACTTAAAATGAACTACTAATTTGTGAATACAGTGAAATTCTGAACCCAACCTGAGATAAGCAATTTTGTGTTTGCCGAGAGCTAGCTTAAATAATATTGCAGTTCAATAAAATAGTAAGAAAGGGACATTCAACCATTTTATTTTGAACATCAGCTAATACATTTCATTTTAACTAGCCTTAAATTACTGACAGGCAAAGTGAGCACAGTATAGAAATAACCTGAGAATTGTGTGGTGATTTGCCCTAATTTAACTTATTAATTTTGTACCAAAATAATAACAAACAAGATAAAGGGAGGTCATTTTAAATTTATAGGCGCCGCAACGTGGAGCCTTTGCAATATATGTTGGTATAACTCGAAGTAAATCGGACAGCATATATTGTGTGTTATTCAACAGTTCACTTCGCCAACATACCTCGAGCTTCCTTACTCTCAGCTAGGGCTTAGAGTATTGACAATAGACAGGTTGAGTTGTGAACGTCCTAATAAATTTGATAAAATATGCCTTGTAACCGTGACAATAAATTGCATAGCAAACAGTATCGGCTGAATATTTTGCCCTGCAGTCTTTTTGGCGCAATATGTTTGTCTGTACTCTGTACTTCTGCATTCAGGTGATCTTATGAGTGTTGAATATTAACAGGTCCGTAGCTTTACCAACTTCCAGGATCCTCTTTTTGCCGAAGTCCTTGCGTTTTGGATTAGGGAATGTTAATCATCTTTATCGGCGATGATCCAATCCAGTGGCTTTCGTATAATAATAATTACCTACTTGCAACATACATAAACTGCAACCCCCGTGCTTTCAAACTGGCCACGTGCCCGTGTTCACCAGTAGCTGGCTGAGGACACTTTTTGGCTTGACTGTCGTAAATATATTGCAGATTGTAACGATATAGTGAGTAATTGGGGTTAGTTCTTCTTTAGTACTTATGAAGGCAACTACAATAAAGTTTATAGCTGTAAAGAATGACATAAAAGAACAATTACGTTTTACTTCTAGAAAAAAGTGCTGTTTATACTTCATAATTGGCAATACAGGACAAAAACAGGCATATCTAATTTTGCACATCAGGTTAAAGGTTAAAAATAATATTTAAAAAATGTGGTGTGATACACGCACACAACTTTCCTTTACACTGATCTTATAATTAGCCAAAAATTTGATTTTTAATTTTAGGCATTTGTCAAAAATTTCAAAAATTACAAATTCTACAAAAACTACAAAATAGAGAGTTAGTTCAAGAGACAAATTTTCTCTAAAATGTTAAGCTGAATTCAAAAATGTAATAATATACCGGGTGTTCTATTTAAAATAGCAGTTGATATTTTTTTTTAAAACAAAAGCAACACATTTTAGAGATATTCAACTCGAATATCACCTATTTCACATCAATACACATTAAAAATGTAAAGTTTGAAAAAAATTGTTAGAGCTGCTTTTGAAAAAATCTAAAATCATACTTCCGGTTATGCGATTTTCTTCAAAAGCTTGCTGTCATATCTAGGTAGTACAGAAAACTTATATATGAAGTTTTAACGCCATACCTCTTTTCTGATGACTAACATATGGATGGTAACTAAACAGCTCAAAAATCACCAGTCGGCGGCAAGCGGAAATTTGGAATAATCAGTATACAGGAGAACTTCAAAGAAAAGTCATACAGCAAGTAATATAGTAAATAATAAAGAGGATCGTATAAATTGTAATGTTAGCATTATCGTTATGAATGATTCTAGGTTTAAAGTTAATATGGTATGTATAGATATTGTTTTAAACGTCTGTTTTAAAATTCATATAGTTCATACAGTTATGGTCTCCAATATGACACATTTCTAGGAAAATACGTTTGTTGTAATTATCTTCAGTTTCCAGAATGATAGAATTTTGAAAGTCAATGTGTTTAGTTGAGTGAATATGAGATGGAAGAGCACAGATTTTTCTTTCGGTTTTAGTTTTGCGTCAGTTTTGTGTTAATTAATTCGATTTTTGAGTGGTTGGGCTGTTTGGCCCACATAGCACTCTGTACAGTCTTGACAGTTAAGTTTATATATAATATTACATTTCTGCATTGTACTCGTAGGAATCGTATCCCTTAGTTGTGAGAGCAATACTCTTTGCTACGTTGATATCTACATCTTAAAGAATGGTTATTAATTTGTTGGTTAAATTGTTAATGTGAGGAACAAATGTATATCTTTAATTTGACTGGACTTCTGGTCCGGGGGTCCCATGTCGTGTAATATACAATATTAATGTATAATATTACAGGAAGTTTCGTTATAATTACTGAATTTCATTTTCAAAGCAAATTTAAGTAAGAAATCAAACCAAACTATTCGTATCGACTTGAAAACAGTGTAAATAAATGTGCAATTACGTGGTAAATATAAATATTTCGAAGTGTCAGAAATACATTGTTTCTCGTAGGCTCGTTACAACTATGATATTCTGTACTATAATTTTATTAGTCCTTAATATAATTTAACGCGTATTTCCCCATTTTGTAATTCTCACTTAAGTATACTTGTGAACTACGCAAACCAGCAACGCGTCATTTTAGACTGAAAAAACATTATTTTACCCTATTACTACTATAATAGCAGTTTGGATACCAAGGCACTGGAGTTTAGCTTTTTTTCACGAATGTGGATTTAGATAAACCACATGAGGTATAAAAAGAAACTTCAGTGCCGAGGAGTACATTATGTTTTGTTTTAAATCTAGAAATCGTGAAATTACATCATTTTAACCAACATTTGTAGGTTATGTTAACGTCGGTTGACTTTTATCTGTTGCCTCGCCACATACTAAATAGTCGTAAAACAATGGATTACTTTACTGCCGATTTCTCGTATTTTAATGACGAATTCGAGGTACTTTAATGCCGATTTCAAATAAATTATAATTCTCACATTGAATTTTATACACATAGCACTGTGCTTAGTTTCACATGTTTATTCAATTAATGAAATTCTTAAAATAAGTGAAAACACATATTTCAGAACTAATGAGTTGAAGTGGCACGTAACATTTATCTACAATAATTACAGAAAATATTATCTAGAGTCTAGACCTTTCCAAATTACATAAAGTTTGGTTTGCTGTATTTCATGCAGTTAGATATTTCCCCATAAATTGGTCCTTTTCAAAATTATATCATTTGCCTCTTATTTGTCATTACCTGGTGGAATGTAGACATAAAGAGAGAGGTCCAGATGAAGAAACAGTACTGGATAAACTATCTGAGCCTGAAAGATGACGAAAGCTACCGTACATATTAAGAACAAAGAGAGAAAGTCAAAAAGATGGTTAAGGAAGCAAAGAGCAAAGCATGGGAGGACTTCGGAAAAAGAATGGAAGAAAACAATACAGTAAATGCTAAAATGCTTTTCCAAGTCCTCAAATGATTAAGAAAACCAAAGAAGAATTCAGCCAGAGGAATAAAAAACAAAACGGAGAACTGTTAACAACAGAAAAAGAAATTAAAGAAAGATGACAGGAATACTTCGCAGAGCTTCTGGATGCTGAAGCTACAGGAGGCAAGACCACACAAAGAAGGTAGGAGCCAACAAGAAATTGAGGAACCTACAAGAAAATGAGGAGATACAGCTGGTCGAAGTAGAAGAAGCAATACTTGGGAGCAATAATCGAATAAAAAGGAGGAGTGGAAGGCTTAGTGAACAATAGAATAAGTGCGGCAATCAGACTCCAGTGCTTTAAACCGTGCCTTCATTACAAAAAAGTAAGTGTCGAAGCCAACTAAAATAAAAGTGCTTAACTCTGTGTTTGTACCAACTCTAATTTACGTCTGCGATTCCTGGGTAACTGCTAAAAGGCAAAAGTGCAAAATACAAGACTGTGAAATGAAATTCCTAAGAAAAATGGAGTTACTAGACAAGATAAAATCCGAGACGATGACATAAGAAAACGTTTATGGGTGGAACCAGTATAACTAATGATGCATGTGACAGTACTTAGTTGCTAGTTGCTCTCGGAGAAGTCTGTAACTCCTAGTGGAAGCGTTTCCAGGTACCGGATTGAAAAACGCCAAACAGAGTAAAAGGCTGCTGTACGTAAACTATGAATTGCAATGTATAACGTAAAATCCTCAGCAACCGAAAATAGAATGGAAGAATTGAATTAGGATTTTGAAAATAGTAAATGGCATGTATTAGTAATGTGCGAAATAAAAAGAATGTACAAATGGGAAAATAAGAGGAATTGGAATTATTTATTTATTTATTTATTTATTCTCTAACAGACTAAGACATAATTACAAGAGAATATCGAAAAAAGCGAGAAATAATAATAACATTGATTCATTAGAATAAACAAAACAAGAAACATAAATTAATTTGAACTACACAACAGTAGTATAATGTCTGAGATAGCAGGTTTACGTTATAAAGTGATTACGTTGGATTCGTTATGGAAAAGTATTGTTCAAGTTGCATAGCCAGGGAGTGGTGTGTTTGCCCAAAGTCAATATCAAATAATACAGATACTTCATTAGCAAGTTTCCGAAAACAATCAATGGGAGATCTACGCGTTGATGTGGAAAAATACATATAAAACAAAGCAGTTCCTTGTAAATCTACTAGGAACTTTTAATTTTAATAAAGCCAGAAGTTTGGAATCGTTTATAAAATTGTTGAACATTTTAAATCCAAGTATTAGAAGATTGTAGTTTTTGTATGCGTCCAAGCTAGGTACTTCAACTTTCTCGCGGAGCCTAATCGTTCTCACTCTTAAATAATTCGGAAAGGCATTATTTTTTTTATAATACAAATATCTCAGTAATCTATTTTGAACCTTTTCCAATATTCGTTTAGGTCCGATATTAATAGGATACCATACAACAGATGCACACCCCAATTTAGATCTGGCGAATGCATTATACAAAATTTTCAATGATAAGATTGTCTGATAATAAAACCTAAGTTACGCAAAGCTTGATTTTTGGTAGATTCAATGTGCCGATCGAATTTGAGTTTGGAATCATAGTAAACACCCAGGTCTTTAACATTGACTACATTAACTTAGTTTGTTAGAAATACTCAATTGATAAACTCTGTTGATATCCTCTTGCAACGTTAAGTCATCAGATATGTTTTCAACATCATAGTAAAATTTCATATCGTCTGTAAATAGCAAACAGGTGGCGTGTGTAATTACTTCAGGTAAGTCATTAACAAAGGTTCGAAACAGTATTGCACCAAGGTTCGAACCTTGGGGACTCCCGAGTTTGCTTTAAAATTACGTGAAGTGTTACCATCGCGTCTTACACAAAAATACCTGTTTGCAGATACGATATAAAAAACTGTATATCATCCGGCGACAGTCCGTAATTATATAGCTTTTGTAATAATATATCGTGGTCAACTGAGTCGAATCCTTTTTTAAAGTATATAGGTCTATAGTTCTCAACCAAAGATCTGTCACCTGATTTAAATATTGGGTTAATTATTACATTTTTCCATTGAATGTGTAAAGTAGTGGAGTTTCAACATATGTTGCACATGCCTTGATTATATAAGGAGGAATGCCATCTATCCCAGCAGACCGTTTTGGTTTGAGTTTTTTAATGGCTAAATAAAATTCTTCACGTGTAACTAAATTTAAATTAAGCAAATTCTGAGTACGAACTTCATTATTGTAATCGATTGCGTATGCAGCAGATGTTGCATAATAAACAGATTGGAAATACAATGCAAAATTCTCAGCTATTTCCGAGTCTTTAACCTCCTGATTATTGCTTTTGATTGTAACAGACGATTGAGATTTTTGTTTATTTTTAATATAAGACCAAAACAAATTAGGATTTGTGCTTACATCTGATTCCACATTTTGTATATAGTTAACATATGCTTCTCTGATAAGTTTTTTTACCTTGCGCCTTTCATTAGAGTATTGAATTTTTGTTTCATGACTAGGGTTTTTAATTTTTCTTAACGAATTTTAAAGTTTCAGTGACACCTTTATTTCATTTGTAAACCATATAGGAAAAGTAGAATTCCTTTTAAGTTTCTTAGGAACAGCAGCATCAAGGTAAGAACGAAGCACTGAATAAAAATCATGTACCGCATCATTCACATCTGCGTGTCGCAGTACCGAGGCCCAATCAGCATTACGTATTAGGTCTGTAATCAACAGAAGAATGGAAAGTCAAGTGTTCCAAATGAAAGTCATATCGAACAGAGTTTTCTATATAGCACTCAATATTTCATCCAAATTTTCTCAAACAATAGTTTAGATATTTGCACTTACGAGCACATATGGCGAGCAAATGATAGAAATCTCTTATAAAAACTTGGAAGAGAATAAGGTAAAATTTAATGCCAATGAGAAGAGAAGATGAACAATAATTGTATATTATAACATTCGGGACTCGCTAAAGAAATTGTAAAGGTAATATGCTTGTAGGATTCTTCGTAAAACAAAAACTACGCAAAATGAATTTCTTCTTCAAAAATAAGGTACCAAAGTGGGCAAAAACGACAGATTTAGGTTAGACTGGAACGTACAGAAATGAAAATGGCCAAAATTAGCAAATATTAGCTGATGCCAGCATATTCAAATCATTTAGCATATGTAGTGGTAATAGTAATAATAATGGTAAAGACAAATAGTAATAAGAAAATGGATAGGCTACATATGATTTCAAAGAGAATGGGAATCGTATGGAAAAAGTAGATCAGTCAACCTTAAGGAAATTCTTATTAGCAGAAATCATAGAGAATCCATGAAAAATAATAAACGGGAAAGCCAAGAAGATATTGTAAAAAACGCGATCGCTAATCTGTAGAGTATATCACAAACCATGATAATGCTGGTGTATTAAATAGAGGATTAAAAGCACTACACAAAAGTTGAAGTAGCGCAAAAGAGAATAACAACGTCTATCAATCAAAACGTTCAAATCCGAATATAGATGTAGAAAATCGAAAAATATTGAATATAGACTCGGAGATCATACCTGAAGTTACTGTAGAAGACATACAGGGTGTTTTATAACATGGAGGAAGTACTTGGGGAGTGTACACAAGACGCGAAAATAAAAGAAAGGTTAAATAAACATATACCCACTTTGTGTCCAAAAACACTAACCAAATACAAACTAAATATAACTTCAAGAACATACATGAAACAGACTAAGATGAAAAGAAGCTAAGGAATTAATGAATGGATAAAACAAGGTTAGGAAGAAGAAGAAGATGCAGAAGTTGCTAAGAGTACCTTAATGGAATTTTGCAAATGAAAACCTTTACTTCTAATGCGTTAATTGAACTTAGCGTGAACTTAGTAATATTTATTTAGTATTAAATAAAAGATCAAGAAAGAAATTTAAGATTCATTTGAAAAACTCTCTTATTTTCAATTATATGTGTCTTGCTTTTCTTCCTTTACGAATAAATCATCTTAAAGTATAATATCAAAGCTTACTTTTTTTAATGCAATCTTTTTTTATTATTTGTATTTCTTAGGTTAGTTTCTATTTGTTAAAGATCAAGTTTAAATTGGAAAAAAATAATTTGAAGTAAAAACTAAAAAACCTCCTTCTTAATGCTGCATCCGATGGTATTAGCTATAAATTTGAGCAAAATCAGTTGTGGTTTGCTGCTGCTTCAAAGTTAAACACGAACTAATTACGGTATGCAAATATTAAAACAAATAAGCCCTCCCGGCAACATTTCGAACGACCACTGTACAAAAAAACGGTCAAGGCACTTAACAAATCTTACTTGTTCGAATTACTGTACCTTATTGAGGTGAGAATTTCAATGTTTGAGCATTAATTTTTTAGAAAATCTTCTGCTTCGAACAAGCTACAAATCTATATGTATTTTTATGTACTTCTTTACTTAATTACCACATTCTGAGATCATTGATAAACGTTGGTAGTGCATGAATAGTTTGTCGTTCTGAGGCAACCAGGTAGATCTATTTGTTAAAGCTCTATGGTTTTCAAGACTGACACATACAGTGAAACACAGAGTACATGCAACTTATGTTTTATCGATAAATTATTTTACACATTTATACCTGTACGCGCACTGACTGGGTTTATGATCAACACGTACTTGTGTGGTGTTGAGTGCGGAGGAATAATTCACTTCAGCACGTGTAGTTTTTCAATTGCTTTAATAAATAAATACGTAGGTAGGCAGCAGAATGTAAACTGGTCGAAAATTTCGGTTCAACTTTCTGCAGTTGTACGGAAACACAACTGCATACAAATTGTCTTACTTTTGAACCAACTGTGCATTGAAATTAAAACTGCTGATTTTCAAATTTGGAAATTATATTGTTTATTCTTTGTAGTGTTTGGATAGTTGGAGATTGATTTGAGTATTATAATTATATTTAGAAAGTAGTTAAGCCGCTAAGATTTATTACTTTTGCCCACCAGAGCAGGACTGGCTCATCTGTCAGACACACTCCTGCGCTGATCTTGGGGCTATTCGAGAGGAATGCTTAACAATCAAGCTTTTAAAATCGGCTGTGCAAATAACGAAGTTATTTAGATTTCCCTTTAACGGAAACCTGAAACGGTGCAGAAATTGGTAGCTCAGGGCGCTGAAATATTTTTACGAAATAAAATAAACTCGCTGAATAGCAGCATCGACATGTGGATGAATTATTACGACGAGCTGACATTCTTATTTACACTTGCAAGCGCAATATAAATAGTTCCTGTTGGAAGCCATTTGATTTCGATTTCAATGTTTATTTAATTCCTTTATGTGCTTGCATAAGTTTACATTAGCAATTCTGTAACAAGCGAAGCAACAATAATAATGACCAGGCCTTTTGACCAAGGAACGTGTTCAACATTGCTAGTAAATACTAAATTGTGTATGAACAAAAAGAATCTAAATATCAAACCTATATAACTGCATATTTTTTCTTAAATTTCTGTTTACCTTTTAAATTGAAGCTAATTAGTTATTGCAAATAGTCTTATTTAAGACACAGAATTTCTTGTTCGGAATTATTGTAGCTACTAAGAGACGAACCGCATATAAAACGTGTGTCAATGCCCAATAATTATCAATGGTACATTGGTAAACATTCCGTTGCGTACTAATTGTTTTTAAATAGTCTTAGGTATGTCTACAGTACTTCCATATCTTAATACTAACATCTCATGAGTTTCTCTAACATATTTAAGAAATTTAATACAATATTTAATGTTAATGCATTATTCTTAATCTAATTTTAGAAAACTGACATTTTAAAAAGCAGTAATGCAGCACAAACTTGTTGAACTGTGCAAGTTGCAATTTGTTGTAGGTATTTTGTAAAGAGCATTTCGCTCTTTCCGATAAGTACTGCTCTTTCGTGGCATTTACCTTATTTGTTGAACCCTCCCCGTATTTATTATTGAAATTAATACTATGACGAGTATTAAAGATAAAGGAGAGTATATCCACATAATATACAGCGATTATAACACATTAAAGTCTATATAAAGGTACGTCGCCACGAAATAAAGCGCAAACAAGTTCAATTATAAAGAGGTTATCGAAACCAGCTCTAGAAATCGAGTGTATGGAAGCATTATAAACACATAAAAGACAAGGTGATTTAAAAGAAACTGAAGAACAAAACTGTTTTGATGAAGAAAAATTCTGTTTAGAAAATAATAATAATAATATATTCTGCGTAATATAGCTGACAGAAAAGGCAATAACTGGCAAAACGGAGATGTATGTAATATTAACTTACATTAGAAAAGCATGCGACAACGTACCAATAAACAAGTTTGGGGCAGTAACTGAACACATCAAGGTAATATTAAACGAAACGCAGAGTAAAGTGAAAAGCAAGTGCTGAACGAAATTCGGCTGTTCTACATGCTTTCAACAAGAGTGCTCTCTCGCACACTTTATTCAAAATATTTATTCAACAGAAATTACATAACTGTCCCAAAATGTGCAAAGGAATCGATATCCAACGTTTGACATATTCTTCTTTTAAGGACCATCATATTCTCACTGCAGAGAATGAAGAGGTTATTACTTTCATAATTCGGAAATTAAAAAATCTGTAAACGGTTTTACTCAGAACTTTTTTCGCAAGTGGTCAATTTTAAAAATTAAAGAAAATAGCGGTGACAATATTCCAGGTTAGCAATAATACTGAAATTATAAAAGGAAACGCTTGGTAATGGAAATCACATCAATTTTTAAATTAAAAAAAAACATTACCGGCGATAGGGTTTGAACTTCAGCGCCTGTGAACCAGTAAGTAATACGGCTGTTCGCTGCCGCGGCCACCGAGGACGTCTCCCATTGGTGAGATGCGTCTGCTTTAAATACTATGCATTTATTGTTGAACATTTTTTAGAACATTGACTCTGTATCTTGTGGTTTCCATTTTCGTCAACGGTAAATCTTGAGCTATGTGGAAATTATCACTTTTATCTCAGTTGAAGAAAAAATAAACAGCATTTAATTTGTTTAAGATGCTCACCCTATGGGTTGGGTCCAAATGTGCCCTTTTTCTCAAGAGTAAAAGTATGAGCTATGTGCAAAATATCAAGGTGCTCACTCTGTGTATATTTTATCAAAATTTTCTCTGTTTTATACCAGTATAATCCGCATACAAAATATAGTCTTCCTCCAACAAATACTTTTTGAGTTGCACCAGTAACAGGCAGACAAACCGACAGACACACAGGCAGACATGCAGATAGACGGAATTGAGAAAATCTGTTTTCGTCATCTAGGGACCCTGAAACGTGAAGATCTGGAGAAATTTTGGAAGGTGATTTTTTTGCGGTTACAATACTTCCTTCGTCTTTTGGATGAGAAAAGTAAAAATTAAAAGCTGTTTTATTTCATTTAAAAAAATTTCATATAAATTTTATTTGTTCCTCAGTTCTAAACATCAATTTATCAAGTCACTGTATTAATCAAGAAAGTTTATTTTAACAAGTTACTAACTTGTAAAATCTTTACAAGCTAACTGTCAGTTTTACAAGCGTGCTTATAAATGATAGCGTGCAAAGCCAGAGTTGTCTTCCTTAGTATGTGTTATATTGATGAATTTAGTTGCTTGTCAGTTTGACATTTTAAATAAATGGTAACTTTCTAGTTATTTACAAGTGAGGAACAAATAAAATATTCAACAATACACGCAAGGTAACAGGTTTTACTGGCTCAAGAAAGCGACTGGCTCGCCTGCGGCTCACCAGTCATATCCTTTTATTTGCCCGTAAAAACCCTCTTACCAAGCTAGTAATATTAAATACTATAACACATCTTTATCATGAATTAATGGAATGGCATGTACAATTGAGCATTATTTCTTAGGTTGGAATATTAAAAAGTTACTTGCTACCCTTGGAAGTGAAATACTTTCTTAAAATTATATTGAATAAAGATCGACTACATTCATCCGAGGCCCTTTACAAAGATTTCAAATTATTGCAAACACAACAATTACCCCTGTTGCAGATGTTGTGCTTACAGTGCAAAACAAGTTACAATTTAAAACCCATATCACATCAACACCGCACAAGATACAAACGCCACGTCGAAATACAAGTTGAAGGTGGCTCGTAAACTTCAGGCCAGTGCTCATATGCAGTGATAACGATGTCAAAAGCTGTAATACTATTAATTTGTTTAAAAACAAACTTAAAGTTTGGGCCCATAATACTTAATATTAAAAACACAGTAAAACGTCATAATATTGGCATTTTTTCCTTTTACTTTAATTTTACTTTTTTCTTTATGCGTATAATTATGCTGAGCCATATTATTCGTAAAGTAAACTTTTTCTCTATAATGTTGCATTTATATGTTTGTTAAATCGATAACTCCAGAGCTCACACACAAGTTTCTTTAAAACTTCTGTTAGCAAATATTATTTGTCTAACACCTAGTTATAAGACTACTACTAGATCGATTTTAGACCTCCAAAGTGGCCCATAACCCACTAGTGAGGTAAAAACCATAGCCTAGTAGTGAGATAAAAACCATGTCACTCACTACTGTATTGTTGGTAGCACTGTCAAGCTATGTCAAATTTGAGATTTGCAGGTTAAGTTTTATGTCAGTTTATGTCAAATAACAAACAAAACCTACCTAGTATAGCCTCGAATTTGACATAGACTGGCAATACACTTCAATATTGCCAAACGTCTAACATGAATCACAGGCGACTCTAATTATAACTGTATTTTATCTCTGTCAATACAAAATTTATGTTTTATATATGTAGTATATTTTTTATTAAGTTGTTGGATAACGTTTTTTATGGCACGCGTGTGTTATTTTTAGACCATAAATAACTTTTATTCCATTATTTCTAATCTGCATCTGTTGTTGGTGTTCCAGATTATTACTCTTCTTATTTGTGATATAAGACGTTTTATCTTACAGTAGCAATTCTTGTGCCTAAATAGTTTGCGCAGTCAGAATATGTCGCGAAATAAATTTATAATTAGTCGCCTATGATTTGTGATATACGTTTGACAGTACTGAAGTGTATTGGCAGTACTGAAGTGTATTGTCAGTCTATGTCAAATTCGAGGTTTGTAGGTTAGGTTTTGTTTGTTATTTGACACAGACTGACGCAAAACTCAACCTGAAAATTACGAATTTGACATAGCTTGACAGTACTACCAACAATGCAGTAGTATAAATAATGAAAACTCACTTGTGAAGAAAACTTCATTTTAGTCACTGAAAACAGTTGTATAATGTATGGTAATAGGCGCTACTGTGAGATAATAGTATATTATGTATCAAGTTTTATAAACGTCATTTTAGTAACGAGTTTTATTAATCACGAGCGAAGCGCAGCGGAGCGAGTATTTAATAAAATGAGTGACTAATAAGTTTATAAAACGAGTTGCATACTATACTTTTTCTAAGACCACAAATTTAGAGAATATAACATCATATTGTTTCATTAAAATTTTGACATTTATTATATTAGGTTAAATTATGCTTGACAAACGTCAAAGTGACGGTTGAAAACTAACTTGATTTTAGTTTTGGGTGTGGCTAATAAAGCAAATACTATTTGAACCTAACTTTACCCCATGACTAAAACATCGTTGCCAACTTCAGCTCATGACTAAGAGGCTCTTTAGTCATAGGTTATGCAGGCACGATTAAAAGGTCACTTAGCGACGTGTATGTTAGTATGTTAAAAGAGAAATATTCTTCGAATTGAAACATGGAATGTAAGATCCTACGAATATAATAACAGAGATCATGAAATTATAAAAGTAATTAAATAATAATTATTTACTATACAAGTGGGATAAGAGTATCATTAATATACGTGCGTGTAAGTTACAAACGAGTGCGTAGCACGAGTTATGTAAGCACACAAGTATATTAATGATGCTCTTATCCCACTTGTATAGTAAATAATTATTATTTAATTACTTTTATAATTTCTTGATCTCTCAATTATGATAATTTGGTACTGTTGCTTTTATAGATAATGCATTGGATTTATGCAATAGTCTCGCAAAATATATTTCGTGCATATTTCATTTGCCTCTATAATCCTGACCAGGGATGAACTTTTGCTTGTTGCTCTAGAAAATCTGTACTCTAGCTTCGATGTCGTGCAGATTTTCATCGCAACAAGCAGTCATGCATTACCTGACGAGGATTATCGGCAAGTGACTATACACTTAATATATTACTGTTGATAAGTTAATGGTAAATATTGGAAAAGCCTTTCGCAACAAATGGAGTAGGATTTTTTCGGTTGGCAAAAGGAAATTTGGAGATTAAATTGAGGGACAAGATCAGAAATGAAAGAATTAATAGAAGAGGCCAAATACAAGAACAGCCACGGATAAACTATTTAAAAGAATCGTATAAAGCAGACAAGGAACCGTTTCAACTTGAAACGCTTTAAATTGTAGCAGGAAACGGACAGAAATAGACCAAAAAGATGTAGAATAAGCCATGAGAAAATTAAGAAAAAAAACATATCCACGAGTTGATGATATACCGTGCGAACTACTTAAATATGGTGGCCCGATATTAATAAAACAGCCAACAAAACTAATGCAGAAAATATATTAATACTATTCAAGAAAGGGGATAAAAAGGAACCCGGAGATTATAGGAGAATCAACTTGCTCAGTGCGACACTAGAACTGACAACAAAAATAATAACAAATAAGATTCACTCAACGACAACCTTGGCGGACGAATAATAAAGCGTTAAAGGTAGAAGGTCTTGTACGGATGCTGTGTTTATCTTAAAGAAAGTGGTAGAGAAAGCCATGAAATATAAAAAATCATCATAGTTATGTTTCATAGATTTACAAAAAGCGTTCGATCGTGTTCAGCGTAACGAATAGATGTATTACCTATTATATGACAAACAAGTATCCATGGTCTCATTTAAAACCAAGTTATCTATTAACGTGTTAGCTACAATTTTCCTAAATTTTCAAATATCGCAACGCTACGAGAGTATAGTTGATGGTCCGCCAGCTAGGCTTAGTGGAGAAGGCGTGCGATTCCTTATAAGATGTTATCAACAAATATTATAAGCGTCAACAAATCTTTACTTACAAGAAATATACTGAGATAGGTTGAAAACTTATAAACTCAAACAAATCGAAGCAGGAAATCGTACAATATCTGAAATACAAGCAGTAACGAAATCAAACAGTTAATATCGTAAGCTGTTTTGAATTTATTTAGCGAACGTTGCATAGATCAGCCAGTACCACAGGTTCTAAAAGCATTACTTAAGCTAGAGTTGCACCCCCAAATAGTATTTTATACTAATAATTAATCACACAACAATAACCAATTAAAGGCTAAACACATGGGTATAAACTAAAGGCAGTTTCTCTCTAATTCACTCTACGCTAACCCTTAAATGCTCGTAGAGTAAATATCATTAAACCAATTTTGAATCGGCTGAACGCTGAAGGGACTCAGCCAGGTGCGCCGGGTTGAATAGCACCACACGAAAGTGAGAACGCTACGCCAAGAAAGTATAATTCTACAACTTCAATGGAGATGCAGTAACACGGTTCACTAGGTCGTAAGTACTTATCTAACGGCCAAGTATCTGCAGCGGATAATTAAATAGCCTCAAAATGGGCTCTCACAGTTATGCTGGCAGCAGGTTGAGGGTGCTTGCAGAAATCGCCAAGTCGCAAGCAAAATACGGCTGTAAAGCGGATCGCTCAGGCGATGTGAATCAAGGTCAACTAAGGCTCACAGGACAAAAACAATGCAGGCCTACCAGGGCAGGCTGTACCGGCGAATTTTAGAACCTCCCGGAAGAGTTAGAAACCCGTAAGCAATCAGCTAAGTACAAAACGCTATCAAAACCAAAATGAATTAAACACTCACCATGTAATATAGCTTTTTCATGACAAGGACGGCTAAAAACTTGTAATAAATGGCCCACTAGTCAAAGTGGACCTTATACGTTCGAAAAACGTGCTCCAGACCCAAAATTCGCAGGAAAGCGATGCTTTTACAAAACCTTTATCAACATACAAGAAGCTAGCTAAATTCAGGGCACGAGTTGCAAACGTCACTTGGTATTTCGAAAACTGAAACAAAAGACGCTTGCGCTCAAACAAAATTCCACGACAACTGTCAGAAAGCTCAACGAGTGTTTGCTGGTATAGCAGATAACCACTATCTGTGTATATTGCAAACGGCAACTAAAGAACAGTTTAGACGATTAACGAGCAACAAAGTAAATTATAACGCTAAGTACGCTTTTGACACGTAGCAAACGCTAACAGAATAGAGCAAGTGATAAAGATGAAATATTTGAGAGTTGAGATATTGAGCTACAGTAACGTCGAAGAAGAAGTAAGAGAACAAACAATAAAAAAGATCAGAGCAGTTGGCTATTTGAATGGCGTAATTTAACGAAATAAACACATTAGGAAAGAGGCTACAACGAGAATCTAGCTGCAAGACGGAGGGTAGACGTGACACAATCAAACCGCAGTGGCTACTAGGATCTACAGGAGTAAAAGTGCTTAAAAAATATCTAAAAAAAATTACTGGACAGAGAACAAAGTCGAAAGTATCAACAAATGTGTGGTACATAGGAAGATAGATTGTCATGAACATATCAATCGAATGCATAGATATAGGGTAGTAAAAATAGCAAGATACAAGTTCCCAATAGGTCACAAAAACATCGGAAGTCCACAGAAATGGTGAATTTACAATTTAAACCCGAGATAGAGACAACACTAAAGACGAAAGAGGCAGCTTGGCTAAGAACAAGATTGAAGAATAACCAGAAGAAAAAATTATATTTTTCTTATTATTTTATTTTCGATAATTTTTTGTGTGTCCGCGGATTGAGTTCACATTAGGTGTAAATAATAAAAAATATTCGACTTAGAAGCTGATATTCTAGGAAGCGCTCCTGCTTGTTCTCAAACCAAGATTTTGAAATATAATCAAATTAATTAATATACAGGGCGTTTTTCGAATCGAGTTTTAAAAAATGGCTAAGAGTAAACTACCTTTATTAAAAGATATAAGAAAAAAAGTACCAAGAAAAGTTGTTTAGAATTAAGGGTGATGGTAGGCTCTCAATTTTCAGACAAACCGGCCTACTTCGATTTTTTAAATTCTTTTGAATTTCTTATACCAACATTCTTTTTATCGTGGCTGTAGGAGGCACTCTAACTGGTTTATGAACTAAGATGTTAAAAAAATAATGGAGTGTTTTCTACATATATATATAAAAATCAAAAAAAAAATCAAAGTAGGCCGATTTGTCTGTAAATTGAGAGTCTACCATCACTCTTAAGTCTAAACAACTTTTCTTAGTACTTTTTTGTTATCTCTTCTAATAAAGGTAGTTTACTCTTGGCCATGATTTAAAAATCTATTCGTATATTAATTAATTTGATTGATTTTTCAAAATCTTGGTTTGAGAACCAGCAGAAGCGATTCCTAGAATATCAGCTTTTAAGTCGAATATTTTTTATTATTTACACCTTATGTGAACTTAATACGCGGACACACTGTATATACAATGCGGTCCATTAAGTGTGCAACAAATGGGACATTTTTTTATTAGTTGTTAAACCGAAATTTAAATACCGCCAAAAGTTAGTGCATGTTCGATAACCATATCAGATGCCCTTAGAATGGCTTCAAGTCAAACAATATACAGGGCAGGACAAAAAATATGAAATTCGTTCAAGAATAAAGTTACCTTATTTCAAAAAATATAGCAAAATTTTATTGAGAAAAGTTGTTTAGAATCAAAATTCTGTATTATCCTCGTATGATACATATTTTTATTATTCTGATTTTATTAAGAGTTTTTCATATGTAAATTATTATTAGTAAAGCATTTGCCTAGTTAAAAAGAATATTTGCGAAATTCTAAAGTTCTGTTAAATATCGTTGCAACAAACATGAAGTGGACGCTTACCTAAAAAAATATAAATCCAAGTAAATTTTACAAATACGCTTCAAGTTGCTAAAAGTTATTTAAAAGGGATATGGTTGTGACTACTTTAAATACATATAAAATCAAAATAATAAAAATATGTATCATACAAATACAAAATTTTCCAAAAAAGAATCAAAAATCGAATAGGAGGCCGTGACTTTGTATTTGAGCATAACTTTTAATTCGAAACAACTTTTCTTAACAAAATTTTGCTATATTTTTTGAAATAAGGTAACTTTGTTCTTGAACGTATTTCATATTTTTTGTCCTGCCCTGTATATTGTTTGACTTGAAGCCATTCTAAGGGCATCTGATATGGTTATCGAACATGCACTAACTTTTGGCAATATTTAAATTTCGATTGTACAACTAATAAAAAAAAATCCCATTTGTTGCACACTTAATGGACCACACTGTATATAATGATATGATCATGAAATAATAACGCATTTTAAAACTAAGCAATAATAAACCAGCTTAATAATAATCTTCATAAAAAGATATTAATTGGAATAAGTTCGTTTTATCACTCGAATTTCTATTTTCTACAACGGTATTTGCAGTTCATTTGTAAATAGTCCAGTTGTGGTTGCAATTGTAATTCAAATTAGTTGCAGGTTATTCTATTAGTCAATATTTATCTGAAAGAAGTAAATATTATCATAAAATGTAACACAAAAGTTGAATTCTTACATATTTGGTTTATAAAAGGGTTGATGTCGTCATGTAGTTGGAGACAGACACAATTGAAAACTGTTAACCTAAAAAGTATGATTAATGACAACTAGAAAAGTCATAAAAGTTAATAATATAGAAATCTGCATTATCGGTTGAGAATACCCAAGGTTTTTGGCGAGTATTTTGAAAATAACAAGAACAAATGGGGTGTAAAAATTTATGAATTCGATTGACACAAGTCCAAGCTAAACTTGAATTAAGTAGTAAATTTTAAATAATGAAGTACTGGTATGTACAAAACGAAAAGGACTACGTGAGTGCATAAAACTTACGGTCAAAAGAGATTGCTGACTACCAAGAGAACGATAGCTGATATATCAAGTGAATTGGAATATACAGAAGATAAAAGAGCTCGAAGAAAGGAAATTACTAAGTAAATGTATAAAACTTCAATTATAAACAAAAAAATATATAAAGGGGAAATCAGTAATCAGAAGTATATATCAGCTACTTACATATATAAAATTGATTCAATTAAACAACAAATTAAATAATTTACCAATGTAAATATACAGTATCATTAGTCTAAAATTGATTTGAATGCAATGAATTATTTTGCAAGTATTATAAACAAAAGTTAGAAAAATATGATAAATACAGATACATTTTTAATAAATACAATTGTCTCATATTATGAATTATAGAGTTCATTGTTTATGTCCTAATTACATTCAACAGTAACCCAGAGATGTAAGAGGTAAGATTTAGAGCCCAATTTTGATAAAACCCCGAGAACAATATTTATTTAAAATAAAATAAAATAAAAACGATAAGGCCACAGCAATATGCATACCAGAAGTAAATATTATATTATATATTATTATCTACAGAAAATAAGTGATGGGAATTGGGATTATTCAACCTTTAGACATATGGACTTGAATTACGCTTCTTTCAGAGAAAACTCGCTCATTCTTACCATAACACTGTTTTGTGGATAAAGAGTATTGTGACGTTCAGCAAAAATGAGTACGCAAAAGCGACAATTTGTGTGTTTAAGATAAGGTTTGAAGTTGGGAAGTTTTGTTGGTATTACAGCTTGGTGTAGCTACCGAAAGTTTGACTTGCAAGTCAAAATTAATTAAATCCTTGCTTAATTTTAGCGTATAAAGCATAATCTCAAAAAAATATTGCGCTCAATTTTGGTTTATAGTTTTAAAAGGACATAGGCTAGATTAAACCAAAACTTGTGCGCTACGTTGAACCATGGTTGCAGCAACTCCGTATGTAATCTATTAAAGCTGGCATCATACTTGATTCAAATTTTAAATTTAAATTGCTGCGAAATATTTGTAATTAACAATTCCATTAGCCTTACTCATAACCAAAAAAGTAAACAATTTCTATTGTCCAATAAAAATAAATATGTTTCTTATTAAATATCGTACTTCCCAGTAATCTTAAATAAACTGTATCAATATGAGAAAATATTTAATGGTAAGGATAACGATACCAATTGTACGTACATAATAAAATTAGAGTTGACTTTCCATGGTACACTTTCGTAGAAGTGCACTTGGTGCAGACAATTTACGTCCTCGAGATTTTATTCTGTACAATTGTGTAGCTATTTGGTGGCATATCTTTGGTAAGCGCTGTTAACTGAAGAAGCAAATTAACTTTCGGTATTGTCCTGCCAAGAGTGACTAATGTTCTTAGCCGTACCTGAACAGGTGTCTGTGTCGATTCTCGCCTCTAGACTTGTTCGCTGACATAGAACCCTGTATTTATTATAGAATATCCATTTATTTTTTCCAACTTATTTGTTGATACATCGACTTTCAAATTACTGTCGTTCTTGGCATTTTTCAAACAGGCTCTACAATCTCGCAGCTTTTCCCAAGATTAATTCCTAGGCAAGTTCTTTGTTTTTCATTAATTACAGTTCTTTAAACGTGCGAGCATGTTCATAAAAAGCCATTTATTTTGTCCGGGGATGCCAGCCAATAAATCAAAATTCTAATTTCTCACCTCGTCTTATCTCGGATTTCCAACTGTTTATACTTATTTCATATACATATTTATTACAGCTAATAACATCACGTGGTGTAAAACTATTTTACCATATGTGGATCGTTTTAGGGCCGATTTCTTGCTCAGCATGTAGACTGCAAACTGACGCTGGGATTTATCCCTTGGCGAAGGAAAGAAATAAACTCCTAAAGACAGTGGTAAAAAAGTTATAAACACTCTAATGCAGCTCATGCGTGTTTTGTATTTTGCTTTTTGAGTCCGGCGTTCGCGAAATACCCCTATGATTTACGATAGCAGCATTTATAACTCATATATCAAGTATATGCTGTCAGACAGCGGCTTTCGCAAAGCAGCCGAAACTTGCACTCGTATTTTCCGATCGTAGAACTTTAGCATTTTATCTTGTTTTACATTGAATAGCTTTGCGAAAGAAATAAATTTTACGATCGAAATATATTTCGGAGCTCATCGATTTTAGAGGTTTTTAAAATTAGTTGCAGACAAAAGCTTTCAAAGCTTACTTTGCATTATCTGCGCCATCCGTCTCCTGGCGAACCCCCAGTATCGCCCGAATTTATTTATATTTTCATGTAATTCAATTTACTGAAAAATTCGGACCACCGCACAAGGGCATTTTACATTGAATGGACGTGGATGAAATCGGCTGCATCGCGCTTGGGCAAAATTGAAAATAACTACCGAAATTTATCGTTCTTGTTAGTTGTTTTAAAAGTTCGCCGGGATTTATATTGCCGCGCATTTTGCATTCCAAATTTGTGCGCAGCCCCTTATCGCCGGCGACATCTTCAGCAAAAAGTGTGTTTTTGGTAATGGAAACATTTGTAGTCACACTTGATGTGTGAAAACGGAAAAAACCTCGCCTGGCGGCATCGCCCCTTTTTGTAAAACTAGTTCTTTGTTGCTCGTCTTCGCAGCAATGCCGCTAATTTTTTAATCCTCCAAGTTCCTGCTTCTCGTTTTTCTGGTGTTCGTTGGCTTTAATCCTGCTCGGCCTTCTAATGAAGTAGACAAAGGAATAACAACGAAAGGGCGAAAAACATAGATGGCAGTTGTAAGACCCTGATATTACATTAGCATTTAAAGCTTTGCTCTTAATTGCTTATAAAATAAAAATTAAAAAGTTGAAAATGCGATTACATTATGTACATAAGCATAAATACCAACAACTGTCAAACGTATTCATTAATGCCAACTAATTTATAAACTAGAAGTAATTTATAAACGAGAATACTAATTAGTTGTAATTTAACCAATTTTAATATTGTGTACCAAGTATTCAATTCATTTCTACCGTCGAGCTCTCGCTTATTCTAATGAAAATTTTAGATATCTACTAGATAAAACTTTCGTAATTGTTAGTTTGACTAAGCGACAAACGCTGGAAAATATGACTGATCTACCGGGAATTAAATATTTCTAAAAGTTATTAGTATCATTAAGGTTTGAAATTTTGGAAACCTGTTCAAACTACTACTCAGAAAAATAGGCATTGTAATTTTTTAGTTCGAAATTGCACACTGCATTAAAACAACCAAGAAATATAATGAAACGCCATTTCTACCAGATCAGCTAAGTATTGTAGATTTATAGTTATTTACACTTAATTGCACTATTTGTTATTAAAAAAACTGAGAGGCAATATTCGATAATAATAATAAAATATATTTGCAAATGAAAATGCATCTTATGAAATAACTGCTTCTACTACATTACCGAAATGTCAATGTATTTATTTATCCTCAAACAGGCATTATTTGCCTTATTAGATGAGGACCAGGGTGGACAGAAGAAACTCTTCATATTTTTTCGATCGCTATAACCCGGAAAAGTTTCAATTTGCATTGCTAAGTAAAATGAAAAGAAAATCAAATAAAATTAATACGGTACCCCCCACCCAAGAAAAGCGCTTTTCGGTGCTTTCCAAGAATACTTCGACACTTATCAGGACATTTTTAGTTTTGTACGAACGTACCGCTATTAGAGTTATTTTATAAATTACGACCCCACTTGTATATGGGTTGTTCGTATTATTCCGCCTGAATTTGAGCATATCGAGTTATGTGCAAGCATTTATTGACTTTCTAGCCCACACAGCTGTGTTATCCGCTTAGCGTTGTCGGTTCTAAAATGCCCTCAGTTTCTGTATCTCTGTTTATATTCATTGGCACGCTAGAATACAAATATCGATCCATCTGCGAGGCGAATTCTTCTACCTTAAAAAACAACGGCCATGGGTGCGAGAGAGCAAGCTGCAGCTCGCCGGCTCTGCGACTTTATCGATCGCGCGCTGTCTGCGTGCATTTCCTTGTTAGTGGGGCCCCGGCTTCCGCAAGCAACAGCTAGTTTTGAAGTGGTGCAGCCCCGCGGCGATTTCCCTTCTGGGATGGCGTCCGCGAGGTAGTTTCGGCGTCTGATTGTTGAGTGTTTACCAGCTAACAATTTGTGCTTTTTAGTCTGTGTGCGAGTACCGCTGTTTGAGTTATTATTAGGACTCTCGTCATTCCAATTCATTTGGCCGTGCGTTACGCATTCTATGGGATATCACTGTATGGGCGTGCCTAACCATTTGGGGTGTCGTTTATCGTTAGTGTAAGCATTTTGTGTTTCCGTTTTGCCGTGAAGTGGCAGACTCCTTATCTCGTTGATTAGACGGATTCCTTTGTAGCAACTCATTAGTAGTGTTATGTGTTCGCGAAGCTATCGCTGTCGTTCTGTCTTTCCGTCCGAACTTCACATTACGACTCGTATGAGAGGATAAATTTCCCATGTGTCCGGCCCGCAGCCCGTTGAGTTGTTGCAGTAGCCTTTGCGTTTCGTCTCCTGCAGAATCTGGGCACAGTGGTTGATTGTAGCAGCTTAGGACATCAATTACCGCACAGCCAAGCTCCTTACAGGTATCGTTTGAATTGCCTATTAACGTTTAACGCAACTTAACATATATACAGTGTGCTCCGTCAAATTATAGGACAGTTGGTGTAACGTCTTGATTATTTAGCTTTTATTGTGTACCTTTTACATTTGTCAAACCGTTACAGTTGTGTACCTGTCACTACATTTCATTTACCGCCAGTTTACAAGGTTGTGCATTAGCTTTATGAAGTAGTCCTTGCCATGTGTAGCAACCGCTACTTCTTATAGTTAAATCTCGCCTTTACTATCTCTATTTGATTATAGTTTACTGTTCATATCGTTTTCATAGTTAATGTCAAATTTACCGAATTGTGTCAATAGATTTAAGACGTTGCGCAATTTACCGAACTGACATATACACATTTCATATTAACATCTGCCTTTTACTACTTATTCAAATATTTTGTCAATACATGTCATGTTAATTTAACTATGGTTTTCTTTGTTATTGTGCAGGCGATTTGTGTGTTTATATTTTACAGGTGTAAGAGGAGTTTGGTGAGTTGATCAAGTGGATTT
Source organism: Agriotes lineatus (assembly GCA_940337035.1). Lineage (NCBI taxonomy): Eukaryota > Metazoa > Arthropoda > Insecta > Coleoptera > Elateridae > Agriotes > Agriotes lineatus. The sequence continues at coordinate 67,328 of CALNHX010001542.1, forward strand.
TAAAAAGGTAGGTACGATGGTACTGAACCGGCTCGCTGTCCAGATTACAGCCACGTTTAAAGTTGAAAGGTGAACTCGTATGCTTCCACTGTGTCTAATTGAATTTAGCTGTGCATTCTTTTATAGTGATGGAATTGTGGTGGCGCCTTATCATTTTAGATCTGTTTACCGTTTATTAGACCGTTGCTCTTGTGTTATCTCGTGTTGAACCACCCCTTGCTCCACTGTAGTTTAGCCGGACACTTTTGTTATGGGCTGGGCAGCGGTCCTGTGTGAGTTATATTCCCGATTTTGTGAGTTATGGTAAACGCTAGTCGTCTAGTTTTATCCTGGCTTTTCGTAAGTACCGTTATAAGCTGGCGCTTTGTCGTAAATGTCGTTTTAGCCTGTAACACACTCAGCATTACTCCGTTTCGGTAGTACAATGAAATGTTATGAACCAGTTATTTATCATAATAATTGTCAATATGCACTTACTCCGCTTCACAGTTCAATGCTATAAATCAGTCTATTGTTATAAAAACTTTTGATAGTCACCTTTCGATGCTTTCCGAAAATACTTCGGCACCTTATCTTCGCGTTTTCGATATGAGGGAATTTCAATACTTTGTACACTTCGTGTCGAAGTAAAATATGTTCCGTTTTGAAAAATGGTAACATTTTACTGTTTTTCGTCGATTATTAATAATGACTAAACTCACTACTATCTCAATACAATAGGTGCTAATGTGAAGTTTAGGTCATGCGAAATATGACAAAAATTCAATCAGTGATTTTGTAATATTAACCTTTTAGGCATAGCATGCTATTTCTAACAATCTCTGCTCTAATTTCTACTTTCACGTGATTGGCTGATGACCGGTGGCTCATTCACGTTGCTATGGAAACTCCTCCTTGTCAGTACGTACGTCAAGTTCTTTTGTGTCTCAGGCAATTGCCAGCAGTTGTTAATATGACTTGGTTGTCATCTGCTTGTTAAGTGTTGACTGTTGACGTTGAAGAATTGCGGTAAAAGTGGCTACGCTGATGAAAATCACTACAAAAAAGGATTTTTGAATGCCCAATATTTGGTAATCCAAGAGATTTTTTGCCGAATAAGCTTCCTAATTACGAAGATGTCTTACTGTGATGCTTCCAAGAACGATATCAGATGTCGCTATGCTCCAACAACAAAAGGACGAGTTTTTGTGAAGTGGCTGAAACAGTGGCTAGAAAGATTAGGCATTTGTATGATAAAGATTTTATACCTGCGGTGTCCGAGTATAGGATAGTACGGCTGATTAACAAGTACCATTATAAGTACTATAAGATAAGAAAGTAGTACCACCGCAATATAAATAAGGCCGCATTAAAAAATAGTGATTGACGACTTCAAACGTGAATCTGCTCTGCTTTTCGGTGTAGTAGCTTGTAAATACCCTATTGTTATGAACTGCACTTGCAAAAACATTTCAAACTTGTGTGAGTGTACAATTTCAATAAATTGTCATTGTGATAAAGCCAACCGAATTCCTCTAATTAAGTTCCGTTTTACTTTCCTGCTAAAAAAGTTTAGTTTGGGAAATATTGGATCGGTCGACTTGCAGGAAACACGGAAAATCGCAAAAAAGCTTGACAGAAAACTCAAGAGCAAAGAGCCCCAGACTCATCAAAGTATATCGAGCGAAACTATGGAGACCTGCAAACTATGGAGACCTGCAAACCCGAACGTTCTGACACTGAACATATACAACTAAGTGGAGATTCAAGCCTTCCAACCACAACAGAAACGGAATAAGAAACAGACACACAGGAACATTTCTAGTCACGCGAAGAAGAAGAGGAAGCGATTTCGCAGAACTGAAAACAGGACCATTATTCTCTTATGCAAAAACCCCATGTTTCTTCCTCTACAGTACTTTCTAAAGATATAGCTTCGACCATAATTTCCCATTTGACTACACTTGAGATTTCCCTTTAAGAACTTGGTATGATTGAGAATGATGGCACTGTAATTAATACTGGTTGGAAAGAAGGCGTTCTGCATCAGATCGAATTGCACATTGGGAGACCAATGCAGTGGGCTATATGTCTCCTACACTTCAATGAACTGTTTCATCACCTATTTCATCACTTGGATGGTGTTACCACATGACCTAAATCCTTCGGTGGGTCGATCGGAAAAAAACTGGCTGGCGGGAAAAAGCTTCCACTGGTTTGTTTTGAACGTGTTGAATGCCCCATTCCTTAAGTTGACAGAAAAGTGCTGAGCAGGGATTAATTATACTTACTTGACGTATTGTAACGCTTTCTGGTGTATTTATAGTAGATTAGAGTTAATTAATTTTTGCCTCAAATAAGGGGGTAGTATTATCCAGGTTCGATTTACTTATGCCCTGACTGATTTAAAGAATAACAAATCACAGGACACATTTATTCAACACTATCTAATTGTAAAAATAAATCAATATATAAACTATTCCAAATCGTAAGCATAAAATTATATTCGATTGGGTTTCCGTTGTGGTCAGGCCACCCAAATACCAGGGGCGGTCTCGGCTCTCAACTGTTTGACAGTCGCTGGAACTTCCCAGGTAGATTGGCAGAGGTTGGCAGTACTGCGAATGTAAACAAATGTCAGTGCGAGTACATGGGTTGTGTGAGGTTATGAATTCCTTCAGTTAATGAAATCACGATGTTATCAGTTCTTTAATGAAAGCAAATAAATTTTCAAATACCACCTGGATGGACTTTTTCTTGTTTCCCACGTGCGCGACCGCAGAATGTGGTGGTAACAGGGGGTGATGAAAGGCTATCTGGGTTGATAAAAGATAGATCGCGCGTGCCGAAGTCGAATAACGGAACTAGTGGTAATAATATCTTAGCGTTCCTAATAATACTGAAACAATAAAAGAACACACTTGGTAATGCAACTTACATCTATTTTCAAATAGAAAGAATCATTACCAGAGGTTGGATTCGAACCACAGCACCTGCGAATGCGATTTCAAATCCGCCCGTTTGATACACGTGCTCATCAAGTACTTCTCACATCTGTGCGATGCGCGGCGGTATTATACAACCGCACTTATTGTTTGTTACTGGTCAAAAGTCATTTATAAGCATTTACGTATTTAATTGCCCTTTCATTGTTAAATGAAGATATTTTCTACAACATAATTTAAACTCTACGTCGAGTTTCATATTTCAATGTATTAGAATTCCTAAATGGTTTGACATTATTTTATGCTTCACTTTAAGCCCTGAGCTGCTTTGGTTGCTTATACTAGTTTCCTAAGGTTTTTCAAATTTTTGGGTTGCTGCTTATCTTTTTCGACCATTTTGCTAACGTATGCTGCTGCAGAAAGGCATGCTTTGTGAAATACGTTTGTGAAGTAAAATTTTCCTTTAATGTGGGTTTTCACCGGTATACTACATTGAGAGATCGATATTGGGTTATGGATTCTTTCGGAGGAAATTAGTCAAGTTCCTGGAAGAGGTATTTTCGTGATTTCTCAAAATCAGACATGTTCTGGATTTATAGCTGACACGCAGCATAGTACTTCTGTAGCAAAACGGAGCCAAAAACATGTAAAGGCTCCTTTTGGTACGGGCAAAAGCAATTTGTCCTTGTTATCGCAACCTGCTCGCTTGGAATTTGAGTGTATCAAAAGGTTCGAATTTAGATTACTCTGGAGGCCCCGTCGTCGAAACTATACGGTACCTGCAGTGCAGTGCAGAACTTGGCGTAATCACCTGCCCCCCTTGACGTTTATCGGCAAGGTTTCTGATAAGTCTGCTCGCTATCTGTTGAACCGAAGGTCTGTTTTAATCCAATATATTTTTTCCTGCGCCGAGCCACTGGACTTCGACCTAACCTAACCCACGATATGGGATTCCTTCTAATGTGTTAAGCGTTTCGCGTTAGTCAATGTATTCGGCAAATATCAGATTTCCTCCAAACTTACCATTTAGGCCAGATTAATTCAAACCACTACTTTTAATATGTCAAAGATTAGATGTGTAAATTTTGGAATGTGTCTCACTTATCATCCAAGTTACTATTCTTCATTTTTTTTATCTTATAAAGCAATTCTGCATGTTGCACTTTGTAATTTAAAGTTTTGGATTTTGACATCATGTTAGTGACCGAACATCACGGTTAAATTAAACTTAATTCGTCCCCTACTTGGAAAATATTGCGTTAATTAATTTGCTTTACCGGACGTATTGAAATAGATGAGGATTTTAAATAATTACTAAGCATATTCCGGGTTATATAATGCCCTACTCTGAATTAAGATCTTGGCGCTTGTATGACCATTTTGTTAATAATTAATAACATCTGAATATTTTTGCATTTGAGGATTTAGCGTCAAATTCAACACAAAACCCAACATTTTACCTTTTATAACATTATCACGGTGAAGCGCCTTTACCAAGTAACCTACCTGTAATGCAAATTGCTAATTTTACATTCAACTTGTACTTGTTTTCATATTACTTATTTATATTAAATATTCATAATTCGATTAATGACTTTTATGCCTTTTAAAGCGACGGTCTTAATACTGTGATATTTTTCCTGTACTTTATAATACTTTTAACTCATATAATTATACTGTACTGATTTTTAATGCCTGCGAATTTAGTTTGTGCCCTTGCCGTTCACTCTCTTTTTCAGGGATTGGTTAGTAGCGCCTTTCGACGTGTCCCCTTATTTGATTAAGAAAGTTCTTGGTTTATTTGCTACTTGGCGCCCATCTTCTTACAGCTTACGATTTTGTCTAACCCATGACCAACTCCGGTTGAGAAGTCGTCTGCCTTTGCTACTCTTCTACCCATTGTTAGAGTGACGTAACATGTTGCCCCTTTTTGATTCTAATTATATTTACCCTGTACCTATTGGATACCATTTTTGTCAAGTGTAAAGTGGAAATTGCTACTTTTATCTATTTCTCAGTTAAAGCAAAAATAAACAAATGTTTATCTTTTAATGTAATCACCTTCTATATGTTGGATTCAAAATATGCCCTTTTACTTCAAAGGTGAAAATGTAAGCTATGTGCAAAATATTAATTACTTTCATTTAAGTAATATCTCTTGAGTTAAAGCAAAAACAGGCAATATTTTATTTTCTTAAGTTGCTCTCCCTGTATATGCTATACGAAAATTTTACCGGTTTTAACTAGGAGGGATTATAATCTGCATGGAAAATATCGCCTTTTTCCGACAAATAGTTCAACCGACAGACAGTCAGACAGACGGAATTGAGAAAACCTGTTTTTCGTCATCTAGGAACCCTAAAACTTGAAGATCTGAAGAAATCCCAAAGGTGATTATTTCGCGATTACAAAAGACGAAGGAAGTGAAACGAAAAAAAATAACTTTAAGGCCCTAACTTCTTACTGGAAGCACATTGTACTAAGCTATGTTAAGTTTAATCGGTTACTTTATTTTTTTATATAAGTAGTACACACTTACTCAGTAGCGTTTCTATATAGCATCTTTAAAGAAACGTATTCACACCTGGTGATGGTGTGGCCTATTCTTAGAAACCAATAAGTAACAATTAAATACTCATAGAAACGGCAAGACTCTATTGCGCCTTAAAATAAATTCACTGTATAATTGTAAGGTGTTCCACTTTTTAAAGTTGAATTTGTTAACTGTGTTTGGGTTCTTTTGAAAACTTTTGTTGCAATTAATTGTACAAATTTCAAACATTTATGTAGAATGACATACTATTTCTTAACTAAATAGACCTCTTTGCTACCATTATGAATAATAGCAATTGTTTCAGGTGTATTTATAAAACTTTTATGTGCGACCGGGTAGGATTGATAATTTTATACCATACAAGCAAACTGCGCGCTACGCGCACGTGAAATAGGATACGCGAAAGGTCAAGCTCCGATCCGAGCGCTAAGATAAGAAAAACAAAACCTAAACAAATATAAACATCTGTGAAGCCGGAACGTGAGATTTTATTTTGTGCCACAGACAAACACACATTAAGGAAAATTATATTATAGATTTTTGAAGACGCAATGCGTCACTTTACAGTCTAAGAACTATAATAGTTGTTTATGTACCAATGGCATTACGAAGATATTTGTACCCGAGGGTTTGTACGTCTCCCGAGAGATATAAATATTAATAGCAAATCGATATCAGTAGTTTATACGTAATATTACAAATAATATATTAAACGGTTGAGGTATTAAATTTTAAAATTAGAGATTTAAGTCCTTCATTTTTTACTCCGTTGATCGCTACTCAGCTTAGAAATCTTCTCTATGGCTCTCTTCTACTCCAAACACTCGCAAGCTGTTGCTCAGCACGTACGGTTCTAAATCGTATCAGGTACCATGGACACCAACTGCTATAGTCAAAGTCCTACTTAGAATTTTTCCGAGACTAAGGAGCTCCAAATCTAGCAAGGAATCTGTTACATGATGCATATCGTAGTAACGATTTTATTTGCATCTTTTATTTTTAAAAACCTCACCGGGACCAGGAATCGAACTCGCGACCCTTAGAGCCGTAGGTAGAATGTTTAACCACTGAGCTAACTAGATCGGCACTAATAATGTGGTTGAACATTTTTCTTATTATTTTGGTCATTTATAAAAAGTACTAAAGATATGCTTAATAAATCAGTAAAGACAGTAATGTGTTTCATAATTAATACAAAATCGTCTGTTTTCTGTTCGAATTTCCCATAGATACAGCCTTTAATATATTTTGTTAGTTATACTTTACGCTATATTTAACCTTTTGACTTCAGCCACTACATAATATAATATTTTGAGAAAAAGGAATGATTGACAGCTATTTGTATATTGTTACGGTTTACTTTTGCGTTAGTTGAAGTATTAATATGTCTGGTTTCCGAATGCACGCCGATTGCATTTTTGTTATCGGAAAGCACTTCGCTTGCGCGAGCAGCCGCGATTGCAGCTCAATTCCTTCTTCCTTCCTGCTCTAGATTTTTCGCTAATGCGTTATGTATTTATTATTTATTAGCGCTCCTTGCAAGGCTACCAATTTTGAGCCGTTCGTAAAGAATTCGGAATGCACTCTGCTGATGGAGAACACGTGTGCAATCGCTGGACCTTCTCTGTCAACGCGAACAGAAACCACTTTCGCATGATAGTGGCACATCACCAGTCAAAGATGCTTCAATTCATCCGAAATTTGATGGGAGAACTTTGGGCCATTCGACAGTTCAAGCTAGAGGAAGCGAACTAGTGTTTTATTTATTTCAGCATTTTAGCAATTTCCATAATACAAGCCAGGAGGTACTCCTTTCCTTTCCAAATAGTAAATTTAAATTATAATTGATATCACACGCTGTGGCAGAATTTATGCCAAAGGGAAATATTGGCAAGCATTATTATACTATAGTATGTTAGTATGTATAAAAGTCGTAATATGGTTAGAATTTTAATGTGTATTACCTTTTGATCGTACATATTTACTATTTCAGTAGCCTATACTACTCGCTGTGTAACTGTTTGAATAGTTGCATTAGTCAATTTTATTTTTAGTTTCATTTGAAATTACTCTTTGGAGTTATATTTCTGCAGCTTAATGCATGCGAATTGAATATTTTTAATGGGTTGTATTGCACGTGTTACAATGTTAATTAATGTCCATATTTATTAATTCAAATAAACTAAATCTTTTGATTGTTCTCAATACAATGTTTTATTGAGTGGTTGTTCTCATGAAGCTACATTCCAGGTGTTAATAATTCAGGTCCTCCACAGCAAAAATAGAAGCAGTTAGGTTTCATTGCAACGCATCCCGTGCGATTCTAGATATTAGGTTTGAAATACTGATCGTAAAATTTTTATTTCTTTGGGCTTTGTCAAACCTGGTGCCCAATTAGACCTTACACATATTTTGGGATTTAGTGAATTGTTATAAATTGTACCCACCCACTCACCGATTGAAACTGAGTTGGCCACTGAAAATTCACTGAGGGATAGATTGGTTTCTAGGCAATAACCGTTGTGCTGTTGGGCACGCTTGATGTTTATCTGCCCTTTTTTACCGGGTGTTCAAAATTTAATGTGCTAGGCCGAATCTGAATATTTGATAATAATATTTACTATTACAGCCAAATTTAACCTATTAGAAGAGAACATAATTAATTAAGCACTAAAATCTCGAAAGATACAAAAATGTAATGCGTAGTAGAATTTTAATCTTATAAATTGAATTTAAAAAATCAATTCATATAAAGGTGCCGAAACTAGTATTCAATACATACATGTAACAATAAAGTGTATTTCTATAACAAACGTTGCTAATATCATTGATTATTATTTATTGACTGTATTTCGACTAGTATAAAATGCAGAATTCACCTAATACCCCAACAAGCCCAAAAAGTTTAAAAGCATACATTTCTAACTTTGTAGTCGATATAAATAAAGCATTTGACATGTCCCAAGTACGAAACATACCTATATGAATATGGTTTCGCAAGCTAAGGACAACCACTTGCTAAATGTAGTTTACTGTGATTATCATATCTAGTAAGGTTTACTTATTATTTTCTGCGTACATAAATCAAAAAGACATTCAAGCCAAATGTTGAAACCTGTCTAGAGTGCTTGGACAGTAACTTGGGGGGTATTTCTAAACTTAACCACCAAATGAATGAACAAAGTTCTACCAATCAGAGCTAGTTACCGGGTCTGCTACCAATCATGATGTGGTAAAGTAGTGGGGCCATCTGTTGGTACTATCGGAAAATACTCCCATGAGCCATTTAACGTCATTCAAATCGTATTTTCACATCTTCTCTACTTGTTTTATTTATGTACGCTGTTATTTTTCCATAAAGTTTAAACTACTGCTGATTCATTTTGTCTGATCAAATTACCCAATATCTAAATAACGGTTGCAAAAATTTCAGGATATTGTCGAGGTAAAATTTGTTATAATAAAGGGAAAATGTTACAAATTCGCAAATATTTTTCTATCGAATTCTGTATTGATTTTTTTCTTAATTTCTCAGCAACATAAACATTGTTTTTAAACATGCCCATTTGTTTAAAAAACTGTTACTTCTTAAAATGTCCTTAATACTTTATGAAGATATTTTAAAACTAATAAATATATTAATAAATATATTAATTAAAAATGTATTCTTCTCCTTGGCGATATATAACACTTTACTATACCTGAGCATCTTGATTAAAAATGCAATCAAATTAATTAATCAAAGTTTTGTATAAGAAACCGCAACAAACGTAGTCAAACGTTTCATATTACAATACGGTGTGAAATTATCTGACTCCCAATTAATATGTTGATGGATATACGTATATATATGAAAGGAACCAATTACAACATACAATAAATATTACAACTTGTCCGCCGGCGATTAAACTAATTATAAAAAATATATAAGAAGCAAAATAAACTTGAACTCATTATTAACTTTAAATCTGGATTATGTAACATGTCCTGCAAAGCGAGGTTTTTATGGTGACGAACATTTGCTTGCTGAAGGTGCCAAAATACAAATTGCTTCATGCCATTTCGCTCTTTAATTTTAAATTTAAAGCGTAAGGTTATTAGTCAAACCTGTGATTATATAACCGCAAACAAATTAATCACATCGAACCAGTGAATTTGCCGTTGCCGTAAAATTATTTCAGTTAACGTAAACAAAAAATTATTACGTTTGCTGCAATGACTCCAATTATTTGTATAATATAAAGCTTTTGACAAAAATAAATCTTGTTAAAATATATTTATACTAGCTGCACTTTACGCTGAACGTATTTTCAAATTTTTACTGTCAGATAAATATTATGGTCATGATATTTCTAATATATATTTTTGTAATCTATTATAGCATTTTTTTTAAATTAAATATTAAAGTGCCTCGATTGCCAGAGCTTTTGGCACCTATTTTAAACGATACAAAACATTACGATATTACATTGTTACAATGTGATACTATTTATAATAATTGTAATATACCAGTTTTTTTGCAAATAAAGTTGCAGTTTTTTATTTAGTTCGATGGTGTTAGTCAATATGTCACACAGATTTAATTCTAAGTCACATGATTTTCAGAATTCGCATTTCAAATTATTAAAAACCAAAATCAAATGTTTAATTAAACAAATTTTGTCTTTCTTTTAGCTTTCCTTAATTTTATTAACACATATATTACACGAACATATAGCAAAACAAAATTAATATGCAACCAGTGCCCAGAAATCAAAAACTCCTGTTGGTCAATTCTCAGATTTTCGATATCCTTTATCTAATAGACGTGTCTGTCTGGGACGCAGTTTTGTCTGTCTGGGACGCCGTTTTGTCTGTCCGGACGTTGTTTCAGCAGCCAAACCGTAAGAGATAGAGAAAAAAGTTATGAAAGTTATATGTTTGGAATGGTCATGTCAGGTCAGGAACCGAATTTCAGTCACGTGACACTTCCGGTTTTCGAGAAATCACAAAAAAGTCCGTTTTTCAAATAGAACGCGTATTAAATAAAAACTATTTCAGCAGCCAAACGGAGCTGCGACCCCTCTGCGCCTTAAAACGTCGATCGGTTAGACAACCACTTTGACAGCCTCCAGAATGTTTCGATGCCCTCTGCGCCTTCAAACGTCGATCGGTTAGGCAACCACTTTGACACCTTCCAGGTCTGGGTACAGTTTTTATTTAATACGCGTTCTATTTGAAAAACGGTCTTTTCTGTTTTTTTAAATGAGACATTTGTCTCACTGGACTGCTAGTTTGTTCTAATTTGTTATTTTCCCGATTCACTAAAAGTAGAAATTAGGTCAAATGCTTAATATGGCACTGATTTATTTGTTCTTTAATAAACAAAATCAAGGGCCAATGCATATTTCTTTATTCTAAAACTATACTCGGCAGGGGTTTTGGATGCATTCACTATTTAACCCCATTCTAATTATGTCTTACAATTCTCAGTATTAACATATTTTCTCTACTCTACGCATTGAAGTCACTCATTTCATTATACTTTTCCGCAAACTCCTTTTTATCATCTGTTTTTTCAATGACGTAAACGTGGATTTTACAGAACACCGCACGGAAAACTGTTCCCGACGTTCGTGTACTACATTAATAAAAAATAAATCGTTGCTATTGAAATGTTAATCGTATTGGGTACTATTTTTGCGATATATTATTATTACCTTGAAAATAAAATTTACTTCTTATCTTGCATGACTTCCTATGTTCGGCTGCGCCTCACACGAGGATTTGTCATGCTCACACGGAAAAATCCTTATTTCCAGACTCGTAATGAAATATACTATTGCGCCATCTAGGCAGTGGCGTAACTACCGAGGGGGCAAAGGGGGCAGCGGCTCCCGGGCCCTGAACTTCAGGGGGCCCAACGGGCCTCCTGAAGTTTAAAGCCCGGCAGGTCCACACTAGGTCCCGTATAAAGTTTCAATGAGTCCGGGAAAAACACAAGAAAGCCTCGGAGAAATCTAAAACATGTCAAAAAGTTATCTGTTTGGTATAAATTTAAAATAAAATAATTTCTGTACACCCGATGCACCACGTCTTGCACGTGCACGTAGGTATTTCGCAGTCATCTCACATTACTGATCTCTATTGAGAAGCAGAGAGCGAGAAATGTTCATACATCAGACATCATTACATCTTTTGTTAATCAGAAGTCTAGAAGATATCTTCTTGATTAGCAGATCGGCAGTTAAAGCAAAGTTATACTTTGAATTGTACCTCGAAATGTAGGAAAGTGCCGAATTGCGAAAATAATTATGTTTGTGTTTGTTCCTTTAGTGCGTAGGCTTACGCCTTACAGGATTTATATTTATTATTATTATTATTTTCAATAAAAAACGTGTATCTCGCTATAGTTCATTTTGCTTTGATGTTTCTGTTTATGGATTAAAAAAAAGATAATTGAAAAATGATAACCAAAAATGCTTTGGCAAGAATAGGACTTACACTTGGCAATTAAGGGGCCCGGTGAAGATCACGGCCCCCGGGCCCAAAATTTGAAGTTACGCCACTGCATCTAGGGACCCTGAAACGTGAAGATCTGAAGTGATTTCGCGATTACAATACTTTATTCGTCTTTTAGATGACGTAAGTAATAACAAATTCTTAAAAATGCATTAAAATAGATATGGAAGGCACGTCAATATCCGACCACAAGGTGATGGCGGTGAAAATGAACTAGGCAATAACAAAATTACCGATAGTTAAGAAAATTATTAAATAGCAAATGGCAACGGATACAACAAACTAACTGAACAAAAAACGCATTAATTGAGTTGGGTAGAATACAAAAGTTTGATAAATAAAATCAATAGCTTAATAGAAAATAGAAAAAGAATACTTAAAACGAAAACCACTGGAAAATGCTGCTACAGACCTAAAAACGTGCAAAATCGTTAATAAGGCCATCAATACAACCCGAGCGAAAGATTAAAAACAAAACCAAATTGAACAAATAGGAGACAATGAAAATGTAACAGGACACGAGCATAAGATACTAGAAATAATAAACTATTCCTTTGCAACTGTAGGCGATAAATTAGAAAGGGAAAGCAAGACTCAAAACATGCAAGAATCAAAAGTGCAGAGAAATACACCCAAGAATAAAATCATGTTTATTACACCAATCAAACATTCAGAGTAGCCAAAAATACAAACACTTTTAAATCAAGTAAATATCCAGGTTCAAATATTATAATTGCAGATAAGCTGAATTTAAGTGGTAAAATATTGCTTCAGTGTTGACAAAACTAATCAACAGAGTCCTGAAAACTGAAAATGTTCCAAAATGTTTTAAAGAACACCTTACTAGAAAAACGTAGGCCAATTGCATTTATAAAAATGTTTTCAAAAAGTTAAGAATATCAACATCTGTACAGGAATTAAATTTAATATTTAAACAGTAGTTTAGATAGCGTTTCACACGGTTGACCATCAACTGCTACTAAATATGCTAGCAGATTTGTGAAATTAGAGGAATATAAAAAAATCAGAAAAACGTACTCAGGACACCGTGCAGCAGCAGCAAATATAAATGGGTTCACAAGTAATACAAAATTAGTAAGAAGGGAGTCCCACAAGGTTCAGCTCTTGGTCGTATGTATTATATATTCACAATATCAACCAAACTAAATTTCAAGGGCAATATGTTGTGTTTGCGGATGAGACTATTTTACTGCAAACCGAACACAAGCCCACTACTGTAGAATATACTGTAAACAGACACTCTCAGCTATTACAGATATGGACTAGGGAAATAAGGAGATAAGCTAACACTAACCGCAAATAAAATAGATTCTATTATTTTCAAAATGCAAGCATGACATATTCTTAGGTATACGAATAAACGCAAAAAATAATGCAACAGCATATAGATGAAAGCGAAAACGATATTTAAGATAAACTTTCATTCACACTTAACCTATATACTGGTACCAGTACCTAGTACCAATATATGGCCAATATATTTAGAATTACAATGGGAACATTTAATTTCGTAAATTCCAGATCTCTCTAAAGTCCTCAGTTTGTCTTTTGGATTTCCCAACAAATTTCTAATATTATTGTTTAAACCATACACAACTTTATGGCCAGATTCTTTAAAAATGTTTGCTAGGCCCTTTGTAGCCGGATGAAATGAAATTTTGATGTACTCGAGTCCTTCACTTCTAAGACTTACGAGAGTTGTGGAAACCACAGGCTCCAGCAGTGTTTTATTCATATTTGATGGCGAAAATAAAACACTGTTGAATGTCACAAAACCAACTTGTCAATGTCAATGTTTCCATGTTTTTTTGCATAATACAATCATTATTCCCACTTACAACGTTTATGAGAAAATTGACACTTGTTGACACTGACAAGTTTATTTTGTGACATTCATTTGTAACAGTGTTATTTTCGCCATCAAATATGAAAATGCCTCTAACAACAAACATTTTTCCAGGAAAACTAAACAAACTTACACTGATTAAAAGAAAACACTGAGCAAATATATGAACTATATAATTTATAGTTTTATATAATCTTAATAATAGCGGTTCGCTATAAGGAGCCATGGCGTTACCTAGCATGACAAATTAGTCATTCAAAATTTATTTATTCCGAAACAACATTCTTTTTCATTTATTCTTCATCTTCATTTCCACTTTAAAGCTTAAACAAAGCTCGAGTAATTTTTATTTTATTTAAACTATACGATAATCGCTTGCTTGCTTTCACGGAGACAATGAGGTCAGATCGAAGCGGCCCAGCTTTTCGACAGTTTATATGCTGCAGAGGGCGGAGAGCAACAAATGACGGTAGGTTCAAAGATAGATTGTTTAGCATTGAATCGTGGTGGCTTTAAGTTTGGCCAAAGCAGTCTGACCCCGGCTATGATAGCGCGCGTCTCGAGTTACCGATTTCGATTATTACCACTTTGGCACGTAGTGGGACTCGGTGTACAGCGATTTCATTTGTACGTAAGGTCGCAAGCACGAGCGTGCTATTTTATTAGCTTATAAAGATTGGCAATTTTAGTCACTGAGGTTAACTTTTGCCAGCCCATACCCGAAATATTTAGATTTCGACATATCGGAATCCGTCTTTGTTTTTGAGAGGGTGGAAAATACATTTTACATTTGGTTGGTCCTACCATCAAGATTCTCCATAAGTTTTAAGAAATTATTGCTTGGCATTACAAGTGAATTACCCTGTATATCGTTGAAAGCTCCAAGTTCAATCTACGTTTTAAAGAAATTGTGTTAGTTTGAAAGTATAAAAATAAATAATACAGGAAATAAATGATTAAAAATGTGGAAGCGACCATTACTTGTTAAGGACAAACATGATTTTCCCATACATAAACAAAAATAACAATACAAACACAAGTGATCAAATACATGAGAATGGAGGTACAATAACATAGATAGACTGGACAACGAAAGCACTCAATTTCTATATAAACAGGGATTGGACGAGAAACTTAGTACAATGAGTTTAAATACTATACAAGAACAATATGAACAAATGGTACGATGCATTCATGACGCAGCAAATGAGCCTATAGAAATAAAACCAAAACAAAAAAGTAAAAGTACCCCATATTGGTGGAATGACGACATAGAAAGAGAGACAAAGCTAAAAGGGGAATTATACCTACCATATGTACAAATGAAAAAATTTCAAGACAAAATAAAATATAAGGGGTCACAGGTCAAAGTGAGGAGAATGATCACCAAAGGAAAGAATAGTACTTGGGAAAAAACATGTGATACAATAAATACATATATAGGAAGACGAAGGTGCACAGAGGCATGGAAAATTATTAAAAACATAAGAAGAAACAATAAAAGCATACCCTTATCCAACATAACACTAGACGAATGGGAAAATTACTTTCAAGATTTACTATCTGAAAATCGACCGGAATTTAACAAAACCGAAAATCCAAATACTGTTATACATGGTTCACCGATTACTATAAACAAAGAACAAATAGAAAAAGCAATCAAACAACTAAAGCGTAGGCAAAGCGCTGGTCCCTCAAACATACCTTCCGAACTCCTCATATATGGCACTGAATTATTATACCGCAATAACTATAACATACCTATTTAATCAGTATATAAATGGCCCAGAAGTTCCACCAGATTTCAAAATGGCATATATAACCACAATACATAAAATGGGCACGAAAAACGTATGCACAAACTATAGAGGACTATCTGTTACCAGCACTTTCAGTAGATTATATAGACGGATTATAAAAGATAAATTAGAACAGGAATATGGAAGAAGAAGAACAAGCTGGATTCCGATCAGGAAGATCAACCATTGACCACATATATTGCCTAACACAGTTAATAGAGAAAAAAATAGCGGTTGTTAACGAGGAGGTAGATCTATTATTCATAGATCTGTCAAAGACCTATAACAATATACCCATCGGGAAATTATGGGAAGCCATAGAACGAACAGGAATTAGTGTCACAATAGTTAAAGCTATTCAAAACTTATACAAGGGATCCATATCAAAAATCAAAGTGGGACAACAAATAAGCAAAGGTTTTGAAGTCAGAAAAGGCTTAAGACAAGGCTGTTGTATCTCTCCACACTTATTTCAAATGTACCTTCAACAAGCACTTAAAACCTGGAAACGAAAATGTGCAGGAATGGATACCTATGGAAAATGATACAATATACTCTCTACAATTCGCGGGTGACCAAGTTATACTGGCACCAGACTATAAAAACCTACAATATATGACGAGAAAACTCATAGAAGAATATACAAAATGGGGACTAGAACTGAATATGACCAAAACTAAATACATGAACATCGGTGGTATACAGAAAGACCTAGAATTAGAAAACAATATAGAAATTGAAATCTTCCAGGAATATAAATCTTTAGGGGTTAAAATTAAAGACGATGGAAGATGTGGCGAAGAAATAAAAGAAAGAAAGACAAGCAATATCAAGAATGAATTCGGTACTGTGTGATAAAACAATCACCAACAGGAAAAAGTCTTATATATATAATACAATTGTGAAAAGTATTACAACGTACGCTTCAGAGGTATGGCAAATACATGAAAAGAACAAAAGAAAACTGTTAGCAACAGAAATGGACTTCTGGCGAAGGTCAGCAAGAATATCAAGACTAGACCTTGTCCGAAACGAAAGAATACGAGAAATAATGGAGGCTCCAATCACAACTATTGATGATATAAGAACCAGACAATTAAAATAGTTTGGATACGTGCAGCGGATGAACCCAGGAAGACTCCCTAAGAAAATAATCGAGTGGAAGCCACCAGGAAGACGCAAAAGGGGAAGACCAAGACGTAGCTAGCGAGACGGAGTAAATGAAGTGATAGAAGAAAGGAACTTAGAGCAAGGACTATGGAACGAGAGAGATAGATGGAGCCGGGAAATCGGAAGACGGATTAATATATATATACTGCTCCACAAATGAACTGGACCACCCATAAAAATTGTATTTATTACATTAAGTCACAATATATATATATACCGTGTGTCCACAGGTTTTCGCACCATGGAATCAGAGCAACGTTAATTTATCCCAAAGATCAGCTCTTGCTTTTACGAAAACAGCTTAACAACAAACCCTATTATATTTATTTTTTCTCCAACCACACGAATAAGACGCCATATTGTCGAATAATTTTGTATAAAAAGTAAGTCATTTCGGGATGTTCACCAATTACCTTGGCAACCGTACACTTTTCGATTCATATTTGCACTAGTACAAAAATGGTCGCAAGATAGGGTTTTACATGGTAAATTTTAAATAAAAAACAAACGCTTCGGCAATATTCGGCAATCGCCGTCGTTATTGTTTAATTTTCCCGTATAGTTTTTGTTTATTTGCGCCATGACAGTTCTACAATATAACCTACAATGTTTGATTCTAAATAATAAGTCATATTACCGAATTTATGAGTAGTTGGAGAAAAAATAGTATGTTTCATTCGTGCAAAAATGCGTTTTCGGGACGCGTAAGACTCGCCGGACTCCGCTGCTCGTCGTCCGGCGATCTGTCTTACTTGTGCCGAAATCATGCATTTTTTGTACTAATGAAACAAATAACTATTTCCATCGCAATAAACGATTAAGTGGCATTCAACTTGACGTATGGTTTGAAATAAATCAAGTTCTATTTGAATTTATACTAAAATCGTCATGAATATTTACACTGTGGAAGAAAAAGTTCAAATAGTGAAATGTGCAGCAATTAAGTGCAGAAAATGGGTTAAGTAAAAGTTACGTACATAAAATATTAAAGAAACATAAATTTAAATCGTATAAATATCAGCCTCATCAAGAACTGCGGGAGGAAGATTCCGATCTGCATTTTGTCAAATTATGATGGATAAATGCAACAATGAACTTGCTTTTCTAGAAAAAATGTGCTTTACTGACGAATCTACGTTTACTTTAAATAATCAACCACATTCTCAAAATTTTCGATATTGGAGTACCGACAATCCTCACTTAATTGTAAAAACACATACACAATATCCACAGAAGGTTAATGTTTGGTGTGGAATATTAAATAACGTTGTAATCCTTTATCTAATAGACGTGTCTGTCCGGGACGTTGTTTTGTCTGTCTGGGACGCTGTTTCAGCAGCCAAACCGTAAGAGATAGAGAAAAAAGCTATTAAAGGTATATGTTTGGAATGGTCATGTCAGGTCAGGAACCGAATTTCAGTCTCTAACACTAATTATTATCTTAATTATCCTTTAGGTTAGATTCTAGGCAAATTTTATCAAGGCGAATGCGACTGGTAGTTTGCTACCAACAATGACGTCATATACGTACGTGTGGTGAATACGTGTTCTATTTGCAAAACGGTCTTTTTTGTTTTATTAAATTTGTCTCACTGGACTGCTAGTTGGACCTTATTTTATTAACGGAACGTTGTCCGGAGAGACTTAGTTAGAACTTTTAACTGAAATTGAACATACAATGCTTGGAGATAAACGACAGATATGGTACCAACACGATGGCTGTCCCGCTCACAATTCAGCAGTAGTTAAAGAATTCCTAAACAATACCTTTCATGAAACCTGGATTGGACGTGGAGCTGCAATTGGTTGGCCCGCTCGGTCCCCTGATTTGGCTCCGAACGATTTTTTCTTATGGCTTTACTTAAAATCTAAAGTTTACTCTTCCCGAGTTCATCCTAATTTAGATTCTCTTAAAGATAAAATTACGGAAGTGTGTTTTAATATTAGTCCCAGATTGTTAGATAATGTTAAACGTAATTTTTATGATACGTTAGGTTACTGTATGGCAGTAAATGGAAACTTACAATACTCCAGTTGTAATTTGTTTAGCTGCGAAATTGATTAAATTATTTATTTTTGTTGTTTTTGATTTTTGTGTATTATTTGTTACTTGCAAGTTCAATTTTAATGGTCAATGCTTAGCAACCGTTTGACTATAAATTGCCACCGGAAGAGTAGATCTTTAAAATAAACCAGCATCACTCCAGTGCCATGGTGCGTAATCTCGTGGACGCACGGTATATATATAAAATAGCTTTTGTTTTATAGTATACTCATATTAAGCATATTTAATTGCACTATCCTCAAATATCAACTGAATTAACAAAATCATATTCATAAAATTAAAAAATAATAAAACTATAAAAAAACTGTATTTCACAAAAATAAGAGGAATCACAAAAAAGGTTAATTAATAGTTCTTTGAGTCCCTTCGGAACGTTTAAAAATGTTTGGCAACGATTTGGCATACTTTGTATGCAATGTGCTATCAAAATTTGGGCAAAATTCAAAATTTTAAAATGATAATATTTTATTAATGGACTTAGTTTTCTTTAAACCAAATTATGAAAAGATATGCTTTTTATAGTCACACAATCATGAAAGTTTACCAAAAATGCCATGACTGCCGTTTTGGAAAATATTTTTTTAAATTGCATCAATATATGTAAATGGTCCAGTTCATTTGTGGAGCAGTATATATATTGCTACGAACAAAGTTTTATTTTTTTTGAAACCTAACTGTACCTTTTATTCCTTAAAAGTTTAATCACCATAAAACCTACCTCGTTGTAGATATTTTCTTGTATATAATTGTTCACTCAGCTAGCTTAATGTTTCTCTTAATCTGCAGGGTAACTGTTGCATTATATTTAACAAGACAATGCAGTCTATTACAATGTACTTTTAAAAATTAAATAAAGTTATTTCAGCAGATAATATTTAGATTTTATTAATGTAATCAATTGTAACCTTTAAATGACAAGTATCATGTTTGTTATCTAATCCTTTAATATAAAAGTAATTGTTAATGTTTGTTTGAAGTTGCTGGTACTTTGACAATTTAAACAAATTTTGTTGATGACACTTCCAATAATTAAGTAAATGTTTAAACTTTAGGTTTACAAAACCACTCTGACTCTATACATCTAACTTAAATGAATTTAAAATTTCTATAAGCCTTTTTAATCTTTTGCATTTATATTATTCGTAGCTCAGTACTGAGAATTAATTTTTAATTGACTCACTTTGCGTTTTTCACTTGTAGCCACGTGTCTGCAATCTTCTCTGCTAGAATTTTCCCCTGGAACTCGCTTGATTATCCAGCTTCTGTGTCGATGTTTTCCAATTTTAACGACAGTTTTTCAACGTAGATAACGTGCACTAATAATCACTTTTAACAATGTTCCAAGTAAATTTTACCCAGAGTTTGGTAGTTTTTACAATAATTCTGGAAGAATAATTTTATATCTTTCACAATTTTATAAATGTTTCTACACGCCTCCTTCTTTTATCAAATCATAAATAATTTGTTATTCCCTCTCTTGGCACTCTTTTTCAGATGGAACATTTATTAATTACGAACTTAAATCAATCTAGTTGAAATTCTGACAAAAGTAATTTTTTTAAGTTATCAATATTTATCTATCATTTTATAGACATATTTGTAACACACTAACAAAAATAAGTTATACTTCAGCACTCTTGTAACATTCTGCAATGCATCTCATATGAACAATAAAAAATTTTAAACATTTCAAACCACTTGCTTTGGGCCATTCTATTGTCAATTGAGCTTCAAAACAGTGCATTGAATGAACATTTATACGTTATTCATATCGATACCGATTTATATTATATTAATTGACTTTCTCTTATTTTTACAGGTGTTATACCAATCTTGGCCAGTTTTAAGTGATTCAACCTTTTATAGAATATTTTTTACCATTTTAATATCATAGCAATATATATGTTACCGGAAATGTATGTAATCCGTCATTATATAGAATTCCTAGGAAATGTATATAATGCCTAAAACCGTCAGGAAATGTGTGAAATAAATTTTATTATACACATTTCCTAGGTATTTTATACATTTCCTAACCTGGAATCGGAAATGTGTTAAATTAGGGATGTCATGTTGGTAGGTTAGGTTAGGTTAGGTTAGGTTAGGTTACTAGCATTAACAAATCGTCACACTGCTAAGAAAACGCTCAGTTCATCTGTGTTTTATTTTTCATTCATTCTCAAATTCTACAGTATAATGTTGATTTTCATACATTTCCTAGTACCATTTAGGAATTGCATACAATGCCTAGGAAATGCATAGATTTCCTAGGAAATGTATGTATTAAAGAATCTTTGATTAATTATTTTACACATTTCCTAAATTGGCTCGGCATTATATACATTTCCTAGGAATTGTATACAATTCCTAGGTTTCATACATTTCCTGTAACATATATATATATTATGGTGTTATAATTATTACAAATAATTCAGATTAAGTATACTTAAAATGAATGAACATAAAAAATAGAGTATTAATCTGTTACTGACAAAAAACGTTTGCACAACGCATATATGACATTTGCGCTTCTTTGAAAATTACTGCTATTATTTCAAGCACAACTACAAAGATTTCGAGATCAAGTGTGGCTTTAATGTGGTGCATGTTTTGCATTAAATGGCAGAAAATCCAAGAATTTCTGCAGAAAAGCCGTGAACTTTTCGAATAGTCGCCTAGCGGAACCTTTGTCGTAAACTAAGTTGAGGTGAATAGATTCAGCTCCTGCAATAATAAATATTTAATACGTATTTCCACGACATAAGCACGTTCTTATTTTTCTTTTCGCAGCTCCGCAATTTATATACGGTTGCTTTGAATTATTCGAGGCGTGTTGGCGCTACGACAATTAATAAAGTAATAAGGACTGTCTAAAACTGGCATTGTGATTCAAATTAGCGCATCTAGGACTATGATAAATAGCGAATAATAAATTTCATTAAGCCGCCCACTCGTGTTTGTACTACCTTGTCTACATTTCTCACGATTTCCCAATTCTCCCATTAGCGCTTCGGCTAATCGCGCTACCAGAAACGTGACAAACGTAAAGGCATAATTTGGCATTAAATTAATACAACGTGGTTTCATCCGACGACAGCATGAAAATTCTCGAATTAACTATTAATCACAATATTCGAGTTATACAATTACCGACTGTTAAATTAAGGTTTATAACGACTTATTTATGACCATAAAATCTAACGTCCGCTAGAAACCGACCGTGAAATCGTAACTAACAAAACTTTTAGACACCTATAAAATTTTTAACGTATAACAAGGTCTTTTCAGGTCTTCCACATACAGCGAGGCGCCGGTAGCTTTGAGTCAGGTTTCGTAATCGTTTTTTGCGACAGGTATGATGCAGCTTGAACACGTAAGTGTTACAAGAACAATATAAATACCAAAAGCGTGGTTAACAGCGGTTTAGCTACTCTCTATTAGTTTAGAAATATTACCATAAATTTCTTTGTCCCCAGATACTGTATAGAACTGTATAACCACTCGAGACTTTAACTGTATGCCACGTCTTGTTTCAAATTAATAAATTGGAAATAAATAATCCATATAAATTTTTGCAGTATCAGTGATGTTTGTTGTTTAAATAGTCATGAAATTAATATGTTTGGATATCTTAACAATAGCATCGGTTTAAATTATGTAATTTCTACATATCCTCTTGTATTTACAGCAAAAAGAGTATGATAAAACCAGAAATTTCTAAAGAACGATAAACAGAAATTCACTAAAGCACGCCATTGTTATCGACATTAGATGATATTAAAAAATCCACTGGCCAATGTTTATAATAAAAATTAACTATCAAAATAATGGAAACGTTACAAACGTCATCGAAATATTTAAGACAAAAAAAAGATTATTATATCCATACGTCCGTTCACAAATCAGCCAAATTTTATCCAATTTCGGATATAGCCTCCCCATGCAACTCAAACTTCTCCTTTTCTGAATCAATTTAGATCAGCTGCTTTTTTTAGGATCACCATCTAATTAGATTGCTGCACCATACCATTTTATTTATTAGTGCCTGGCCAGCCCAACTCCACTTTACTATGTCACCCTCTCTACTACGTCATCAGCACGAGTTCCTTCTATTATCTATGCATTTGCGTTATGGGCCTGTAAACTTGTACCTAGCATCAGTTCTTCGATAGCACTTTGATTAATCCTAATATGTTGAATTTCGCTCTTAGTAAAATCCAAGTTTCAGCACTGATACTATGCAGTAATTATAAAGCTTTGCTTGTAAATGTCTTAGTATCTTCATTTCCATCACATGCCGCCCGCCCCTCCCAGCATAGTTCCTATGTCTATTTCAGGCATTCTCTGCTTCCCTCATCGAGTGCTGTATCTCCATTTTTCCCAGTGGAGCTTTTTATGTACATCGTAAACAACTAAGGTGGCAAGTTTTAGGGATCTTGTGTCTCCCTGTTTGACCGACCTCTCTCTATGTTTTATATTATCCTGTATTCATAGCTTTGCAAATTTGCTCTTTTATAAATTGTTTCTGTGATGTTAATGTATCTTTGGTCTACTCTTACGTTATTGCAGAATTTTATTATAACCCATCTCCCAGTGATGTCAAAAACCTTCTTTAAGTCGTTAAATACAAGCCGTAAATGGATATTGTATTTCATTGCTTTCTCGACTGCTGTTCTTACTCTCCGCAGATGATCCAGGTTTTTCTCTATTCTATTCATCCGTATTCTGCAATATAGTTTATATATCTGCGATAACAGCCTTATTGGGCGATAGTTTCCTTATTTTCGCTGCCTTTCTTCTTAAATATTGGTTCTTCCGGTGCTGTGAAATATCTGATTTCTTATGCATTTATTGAATAGTACTACTAATTCACTCTATATCCTCTCACCTTTTGCTTTTAGCATCTCAAGTAATATTTATCGTACATAATGTTTATTGTGCTTCCTTCACATCTGTTATCACCCTTTTTTTTTAGTTGTAATTGTTTTCATGAAGTACATTAGTTCTCTCGTTTTCTCTATTTGTAAATTAATGTAAATTAAACACAGTCTTCCTCATAACAATTAAGATATATTTTTTTACACACGCTACATATTTAGGTTTATCTGTTAAACCATCTTCAGGATAATGTCAAAATTGGACAGTCATAAATAAGACTGTGTTTAATTTACTGAATCACCTCATTGTGGTCAGTATGGACCAGATCCTAAATTTTTTCTCTATTTATTACGGTCTTCCCATCTTCATTCTTTAACTCTATATTTTATTCTTTTGTTCACATCTAGTATTTTGACATCTAAATTTTCCTAATAATTCTTGCTACATTCTTTTTCCATTTGCCTAGAACTCTTATCAACTTCCCACTACTGTGTTGTGTCTTATTTATCTCAATAGGTTGTCACCTACTTTTTAACATTTTCTTAGTAGGTGTTTAAAGTTACATATTCAATTGGATAATGTCAATCGTTTTTCTTGTGACATATCTGTTAAATTTCTTTTCTAGTGACTGAGTTTTTTTAATGTTGTTACAGTTATTTATTTTATTGATCGTCTGCTTTTTGTTTTTTTCCTATCCAATTTCAGGAATATTCTAATTTTTATCCTTACTAATTGAAGATTCTTCGCTATGTGAAAGCTACTTGTCACGTCTACATCTTGTACTACATGCTTATATCGTAGTTTGCCATAATAACATGAAAGTTTTTGCTGGAAAACGTATTTGTGCAGCATATTTGTTTTTGTTCTAGTAATTCGATCAGCAATTTTTCTCTATTATTCCTATCTGTTATTCCATTTTGATCCACTCTTTCGAATATTCCTCCTTTTTCCCTGTTTTTCATTTAGATCCACTGCTAAATAAACTGCTACTATGAGCAGCGAGAACAGATATTAGGATACAAGTAGTATGTATATAGTAACCGATGGCCCTTCTGAGTGTTTGCCAGTGTATGTCTATATCTCATAATTTCTTACAGTTGGAAGAAAGGCTAAATGCCTTTAAAGTGACAATATTGGACTGGGTGAAGTGAAAAGGCTGGCTAGAAACAACAGGGTGAGATTAGTGTAAAAAACTACAGGATATTATACGGCACCCTTAAAAGGAGGGTGACCACAGTCCTGCTTAGCTCAAACCCTCAGCAGTGAATGGGGTGGATAAAGATTAAGCGGATATAATAATATGGACGCAAACGAGCTCCAGTCGTTCACCACGACAAAAACACTAATCTAGCTAACAGCCGAAAAGGTACTTACCTTTTGTAGCTTCTCGCTTGACATCCTAAACTCTAAAAGAAAACAAGGCAATATCAAACAAATTATGCCTGGTGTGCTAAACGCACAGGTAAAACTAGACTCGTAGCTGACGACGCCAAAGCAAATTATACAAAAAGGTTATGTTGTGTTAACCCAAAAAAATGTATAACAACTGGGTAGCAATGCAAACGCCCAGAGAGATGCATTGATCAAGCCAAAAAACTACGTTGAAAATGATTAAATTGCAACCTAAATTTAGAAAAAATACGCAATTATGTAACCGACTTAACAATGGTAACAATGTGATCAGCCCAGATGCAAGCATTACCTACTTGCAGGTCCTTGCACACGGAGGAAGCTAATTACCAGCAGAAACCCATGTTGAAGGCAGCTCACGCTGCTCATAAAAGCTAGACTTTTAACTTATACCGAGCGTGATAAATCATAAAGGTCTTTGTACTTAAACGTCGCATTACAACACAGGCAAAATACGCCTAGTACAAATAGAAAAATTCTGCTGTTATGTAGGCTAGAAAGAGGCATGAACTAGTACTCACAGCTTATGTAGTTAACTGGGCCTGTTGAATTAGAATGCAGCAACTTGCGGGAATGCAGTTCGCCCAAAGCCGAGCTATTTGGCTTACATTTAGCAGAGAAAATTTACTTCCAACGTCAGAGAGGACGAGCACAGAGCATAGTTGCCGCCTGCGGACTCGAAAGTGGTGCACGCCGAGAATGAAAAAGGCGTACGAGCATTCGTAGCAGTAGGTGGAAAGCGGGCGTTACAGAAGGGCCCAAAGACCACGTGCAGCTTTAATTTTATAGTTGACACATTAGCCCGGAGAGCGTAGGTAACTGTTCTGTTGCTTTAAAAAAAAGGAGTTGCTTTCAACGTGGATGTTCTTAGGATTAATCGTGGGCGTCAGATTATAAAAGTCCTCCAACAAAACTCTCTACAACTTGTACCATGCGGTAATGTACTTTCAAACTCGAATTCAGCATTCAATTAGCTTATCAGCTGGAATGTCAAACTTAACAATCAAATTCCCTCAAAAAGGCACCGAGCTAGGAATTTGCTAGAAGAAGGGAACAGGTTTGAATTTCTCTCATAAGTAAAAATTAGGCTTTTTAAGCCGAAATTAAAATAGCCGTTATAAAGTTTACGGAATAAAGGGGGACAAGCGCTAATAAATTTCGCTAAAAAATTGAATTTAGAAAATATTAATACATTCTTTTTCAAAAAATAACAACTAAAGCTGACGTGGAAGCACCCAAATTCATGAACACATACTTACAACGAATTCTCAAAGATGTTACAGTTTAAACATATTATACATAAGTAATAGTAACAGCCACAGTCAAAACTAACATCAAACTAGAGAGAACGAATCTTATTAAACATAACAATGCAGGTCTAAAAATAGACCCACTAAGCATAAATCAAGAATCATACAAGAAAGGTAAGCACTAATAGATAAACTTCCTTGCAACAACTCAAATATCAACGAACTAAACAAGTATATCACTAAGTAAATAGCCTCACAATATAATTACGACACTCACAAGTAAGAGGCAGATATAAAACATACTACATGAATATATGAGTAAGCTAATTCGTGAAAGGAAAAAAGACATCAGTGGAGAAGTACTTCCAGAAATAGACAAAGAGGTTAGAAAAAAAATCAAAACAGAGGTAAAGGAAATACAATGCAATAATAACTATTGAAAAAATTATAACACATAACAGAGATCCCAAAATATTCAGAAAAGAAACCGGGTAAGAAAGTAAATAAACTGCGTCACCAATCGACGACACAGGAAGAGAAATACATAATCGCAGCTGAAACATATAGCACCCATCTATGAACTTTACATGCGCCAAATACTAGAACCGCCAAGAAACCTGACTGACGAAAGAGCTCTCCTTACTAAACACCATACCGCAGAAGTCCCCGAAATAAGAATAAGACGTATTAAAAACCCATCAGGTTTTGAGTACTAACGTTCTATTTTAAATACATTAAGGGAACATCTTTAAGGTTCCTGTTTATTAAATACATTTAAGTTAGCACTTGCTGGTGTAAATGCTAATTTTCGATTGACACTGTACATGCAGTGACGTCACATAGGGTATTGCTAACTTTAATCTTGTCTGTAAACGTGGAATCGCTGGTTTTGTTATAAGCCAGTAGAAGTAATAATAGATTTGTTTTTATATCCCTATGTGCGTTTTATTGTGTTCTTTTTTTACGGTAAAGTAAGTCGCAGAAAGGGTTTAGAATAAATACACTTAGACTTAACAGGTGTGATAGAGGATGCGAACGCCAGCGTAAACTATTGACTGGGAAACAGTTGCGAAGCACACGTTCTGGACAGATTCCATTTCACAGTTTAGAAAATTCGCCAGTTACGGAAGTGCAGACTGCGTGGCGGCTCCTGGATATTAATTATGAGCTATTCAAGATACTCAAAATTATATCGCGGCTGCTCCTAGCTGAGGCACTATCATATAAACGTTGTTATTCTTAATATCATCTTACCGCTGTAAACAAACTTCCTACGTAAAACCTTATTACGTTCTAAAGTAAATATATTCGGTCATGTAATAACCTGGCACTTGCAACGATGGACCAATTGCCTATTGTGTGTGGTTTAATTACCGTTCTTCCCTGTAATAAAACCAGTAGAAGAGGGTGGCTGTTGAAAGAGCTCACTTGCCAAATTCGTTTCTTTTTAAATTATAGCAAACAACCACAGATATAGCCAATTCTTTGCAATCTTTAACATTGCCTTTTTTCTATGTACGATATTTCCGTTTACATTCCCTATATCTAAACTACTTTGTTGATTAAGCATGCCTTGGCTACAAAAAATATGTTATTGATGGACGAAGCTACACTGTGGTAATTAGTCCTATCGTTAACATTAATAATCATAATGTAAAAAATCAACTGTCAACCCAATTTAACAACTGGAATCAACTCTTTCTGTCGATTATTATCTTACTCTCTAATAAGATGGTTACCCAACCTTGCAAAGCAATTTTTAAAGCTTCTAAAATTTGCCTTTTTAACTAGAGCCTTTACTTACACGGAAATACCAGCTATCAAGGATGTTCTTACTTATTTGCATACTCTGTATTCTACGCCTTTATATCTTTAATAGACAACAAAGTTTACTGTGATGAAATAGATTTATTGTTTCTATTACTGTATGCAAATGCAAATTGCATTATTCCTTCAAAACTTTCAAATCAATTTAGATTAATAGTCGAGCACGTTGTTATTTTAATTTAATTTCCAGTGTAGTATGTTATTATTTATAACTGAAAATGTACAAGTAAGAAAACCAAATGTATTTCAAGTAGTGCTTACATGTAATCAGCACTAAATTTATTAAAAACTACATATAACTCAAGTATTTCCTGATATTTTTATCGCAAAATTTCAATCTCTTTATTGCAGCAGAAATCGTTAGAAGTTAAATATACAATCAATAATATTTTGTAGTGTTTTTTATGGAGGATTCCCATGGAATTTGGTTAAGGTAATCCATTACATCAGAGGATTATTATTTTTTAATGTTGTAACCGTGCTGATCTGAATGTTGGTTCATTTATTAATTAAAGCAAACATGAAACTTCAGTTCACTTATAAATTAAAGCAAACATAAAACTGGATGTTAAAATCTTAATTCTAATAAAGAATTCCTAGCTTAAGGACTGCCAAGTGATACAGAAGCTGGTTTTTATAACAAGCTTTGAGTAAAGCATCGAATGCTACTCAGGCAATTACATTATCCTTAATGTATTTTCCTTTGTACAAGTAAACGAAGGTGTGCAATAAAATTTTACAGATTTACATTAAACGATCCCGAAAATGTACATATAAAGACAGAAACTGTCATTGTTCTGTCGCAGTTCTCCTTCACCGTTGAACACACCTGCACGATGGAATCACCTTGAATTAAGCCAACTTGTGAAGATTATAGATAATCATAAATTGGAATGGTTGTACGATTTTATATAAACAATGACCTGTTAGGATACCTACACAAGCATATAATCTTGATTGACATCTATTCTTATAATTATAGTTTGTTTTGGCCCCTCCTGAAGCTTTCTTTCTTGCGGCACCACCCAGAATAAATTGATTATCATCGCGGCGGTGTCGGATTTTTCTTCCCGGCAGAAAGTGAAAATAATCCTGGAATTCGTTTTAGGCCATTAAGACGGCCGTTAGAAGTGAAACACGAATCGTAAAGAGTTATATTTATGTACTTGTGTTTATTCGTAATTTGCCATGTCTAGCTAGAATTAGAATACCAACAATGTGTTCTTAAAGTCATTTGTCGACGAAATGAGCGGGGCTTAAGTACACACTGCAATACTTGAAACCTACACTGGTGCTTAAAACAAGTTGTCACACTATTATCGCATTAAGTAGGTGGAATCTCACATACCTCCGTTATTGTATGAATTTCACGTCTGTATTACTAGATTATTTGCTGTAATTTTGTAATTCACTAACATTTCTTAATGCAGTATAATAGATGTCTTCTACTAAGCTTGCGGTGATAAAATGGCTAACAATTAATACCACGTCACAAGGTTTTGCGTAAGAACTGGAAACTTGATTGCTATTAACCAGTGCAATTACAAAACTCTTCTTGAATAAACTAAACTGTATCTTTGAGAAACTTCACCTATGCATTCACATGTATAGGTTAAAAAGTGCACATGGCTTTTGTTTTGAACGAAAAAGTTCGGGTTAATTCATTTCCAGTCACTTCACCGGTCACAAAAATCTAATGCTGACACTGACATAACTCCCCAATTCGCTTTAGTAACCTTGGAATCCTTAACGCTTAAATCTTCTAAATAATAAGAGACCGTTACCCCTAACTTCCAAATTGAGATCTCATAAATTTAAATATCCTGGACCGAGCCAGTAAATAACTTTTTAATACACTTCAAAATATGCTGTTATTAATTTTAGATTTAACTGCTTTGGCTTGGGCAAAGTTTTATATTAAAGCCATGACACATTGATTATGACATTTATAAATACAGCAAAGAGCATATGTTTCAGATCAAAATTTTAATAAAATCTTTCAACTTTTCTGTTACTAGTCTCTATTGATTAAACGCTTGATAATTTCCAACACCAGCACTATGAAAGTACTCAAGGGTAGAGAAATTTTTATTTCTTACTTTTAAACTAAGTGATGGTATAGATCTGCAGCGTGAGATCTAGACTAGACGTCTGGACATCGAGAACCATCAGGGCGAATGGGGTTTTGTAATTTTTGAATAGAAACCCATTCAAGGAAGACACTACTAAAATAAAAATTCATGACCCTTCTAGAGAGGGGATGAGAATCACAAGACTCGTCCCCCCGCCCCGCCCCAATATTCAGCGCAAACTAATTTTTGCCAAAACTTCCATTATGAGTAAGCCGCACCAAACTAACGGAAACGGACACCGGCAACGAAGAACGAAGGTCCAAATGCCAACTTGGAATGCACGGTATTAGAGGAAAAATGTAGGTAGTGACCAATAAAATTAAAAAAATTAAGACAGACATATATTTCATTAAAATTAAGTAGAAGACCATAAAGAAGAAATTGGGGATTCAAAAATGAAAGGTTCAATATTATTGGAATTTATGCTCCAACAGATGACTACAATAGAAAGACTGAAAGTTATCTGATCTTACCTCCCTTCCATAAAAAGGGTAACCGTGACTATTACAGGGACATCCAGTCAGTGTAGGGATGGGCGCGTGACGTGAAAACAGTCGTGTCACGTCGTGTCACGGCGTGTCACGTCGTGAACGTGACTAATATTTGAAAATCGTGACGTATGTTTAATTAAAATTCGGAAATGTAGATGACATTTTAGGATTTTGGAAAAACAGTGTAAATACGCCACTGTTAAAAAAACTTGAGAAATTAACGCTGAAAATGTTGATCCTTGTACGTAATAGTATATTGTCTAACTAGTGCTGAAAGTTGGATATTTCACACGAATGCCTTCGGCTCGTGGCTCATTCGCAGAAGTGTGAAATATCCAATCAGCATGTGTTATACACTATACTTTTCCGACGATCACCAATATACTATTGATTCTTTATAATATAAACCAAAGTTACCATTTTTAACCGCAAAATGAAACAATTATTGTTTAAACATCAACTTAAATTGTCATACTATTTTTGTGACATTAGCTTACTAGATTTTTGAACCGGCTTGTTTCGCGACTTGCGCGCTGTTTTATGCCGAATTGGCCGTGACGCTCTGGCGCATTTTAGTTGCATGTCGCACTAGTGTTTCAAGACGGAAAACGCACGCTCCACGTGACCTTTTCAGGTGACCTGTGCAATGTGTCACTTTCAGTAACACCAAGCCATGCCATTTTTGGCCGTAGTGGTCGTCGGAAAAAGTACTTTCAAACCTACTAATTAAAAGTGTTGCCTAGCAACATATACCTTCTGTACTCATACCAATAAGGGAAACGTCAATTCCAATGACCGCTTTTGGTATTAAAAGTAATGTCTTTGAAGACAGCTGCAAGAAATATATTTGCGAGAAATCAGTATTTATCCCTTGTCGAAGTTATAGTCAATTTTCATTTTTTTCTTTTTATGTCAACTATTCTGATTGCAACATATCACGTAAATTATGTCAAGTGAAAAACATATTTTTAGTTCTCTTTAGGGTTTTTTCCTTGGTTTTAAATTTGAACATTCTGTTCTATCTGAATTTAAATTTTGAAATAAAAGCTGCGTGTCACGCCGTGAGTGGCGTGTCACGCCGTGAACGTGAGTGAACGTGAGCGTGAACGTGCGTAAACGTGACTGTTTAAAGCAAGCGTGAAACGTGCGTGACGTGAGCGAAAATTCACTCACGCGCCCATCTCTAATCCAGTGACAAGCATAAAATTTGAATAGAATCATACCACAATATACGCTTTGCCGTTTCAAAATTATCATGTGCTAGTGCTCAATCACAAGAGGTCATGGAATATATGGCTAGGAAATTGATAGACGAATTTTGCTACTGGAAACTATCAATGGAGGAAAAACAGGAATACCTATCCATTGGAAACGACTCTGAAAAGATAATGGTGAAAAGCATCATCAGATCATTACTTAGGTCTGTAATGTCTTAACAATATCGGAAGCAGACGAACGTAAACTCTTAGCAGATGAAGAACGTCATGCAAAAATCAGCAATAACATCCAAGTTGAAAAGCGTTCAAAATCAAGAGATACAGCGAACCATGAGAGCATTTCAAACGATAATTGACAAGATTCAACAACGCCAACTTCCATGTTATGGGTATATCGAGAAGATATCCGAAGACAAGCTACTATAAAAGATACTTTCATTGACATTAAAAAACGAGTCAGAGCAAAAGCCGTGAGTGAAAAAATTCTTCGGAAGAGCATTTCCAAGATTGAAGGGTGTTGAAGATGGGAGTCGGAAGGTGCCGCCAGATGCTAAAAACTGATTAATATGTACGAGTATAATACGAGGTTATTATGGATTATAGTTTTTAATTAGAAGTTGTAAATATGTTAAACAGAACTTTTAATAAATAACTAATTATGGTGTACTACAGGTGGAAGGATATCCAAGCAGTCAACTCCTTGCATGTAAACTACGTAATTTTTAAAACTTTGTAATAGGTCAATAATACATGGCATACCTACTTTGTATTATTTATTACTTTTCTTATTAGCGTAAAGTTACAAAAAATGTGCTTAATGTCTAAACAGATGATAAACGCTAATCAAACTGGTCAAACCATTAGGTACTACGAAATTTAGAGCAATACATGATCTAAAAATTTATTAAAAAATAATAGTAATTTATTGTGTAAGTGTTTTAGAAGGCGTTTATCCGTTGATGAATACTCCCATCACCGCATGTAATATTTCTGATCAATTACAGCTATCTAATTTGTCTAAGCAGGGAACAACCTTTTCCAATTGTACAATCGATAACCACATTTTTAATATCAATATTACTAACAATAATTAAGTTTCGAATAAATTATTGTATTATTTAATATTATTCTGAATTAAAGTTCCATCGTTATTGCAAGATCGTTTTGTAGGATGAAAAATAATGTGTAAACCATGGGCGGTAAAGTGATTTTCTAGGCTTCAAGAAGTGTCCAGGCTCACTAAAACTCGCCTGTTTATTTCTTCTTTGAGCCTGGAAAATAATCACTTTACTGCCTAGGTCTACAATTTATACAGGGTGTAGAAATGCTTTACGCACCATATGGATTTCAATGGTAATTTTTTCATATGAAAATATTTGCTTCCCTTATTATTTTAGAGCAAACTTGTATGGAAGTTTTTTGTAGAAAAAAAATCTGTATCCATTTATGCTAGCATTTGTCATTTTACATTTCGGAAAACCAAAAATTTCAAGAAATACAATTACCATTTTTAGACAAATCAGTGGTGCCTTGAAATTATTGAAGCATCTCAAACCATCAATAAATTAGTTTGCTATTTATTTGTTTGCATCTGTCAAATGTAGCGGCAACCATGGCACTTATTGCACCTGATATGCTTCCAGCATACCACCACTTCACAATTTGCACTGATTTTTGAAAAAATGAAAATTCTAGCTTCTTTTATTATTAGGTTTTCAGACGTAAAATGACAAAAATGATGGCATAAATGGATGCACAATTGTTTGCTCTACAAAAAACCTATTTACAAGTTTGCTCCAAAACAAATAGGGAAGCAAATGTTGTCATATGAAAAAATTACCATTGAAAACCCTATGGTGCGTAAAGCATTTCTACACCCTGTATATATAAAACTGAAAGTCCTGACTCACTCACTCATCAACGCCCAGCCCAAACCCTTGGACCTAGAAAGCTGAAATTTTGCACAGAGGTTCCCTTTATGATGTATACATGGAATAAGGAAGGATATTTCGAAATTCAACCCCTAAAGGGGTAAAATGGGGGTTCCAATTTTGTATGGAGAAATAACATTAAATAGACATTTCGACTTGAAACTTCGTAGGAGTACTTCTAAAAACAAATAAGCAAACACGTATTTCGGGATTTTCCGAAAATCAACTCCTTAGGGGGTGAAATGGGGTAAATAAGCCTAAAATACGAGATGGGTGTCGTTATTGAGGTTTTTTGGGACGTTGATTGCGAAAATGGCATTTGTTTTTAAGTCCAAGACGGTAGACATGCTTTTTAATTTGTTTTATTTTCAAACTGATTTCATTTGGATTACCTAGTAGTTCCTTTTATTGTTTCAGCATTATTAGAAACGTTGAGATATTTTTACTTCCAGTTTCGTTTGATTTTTCAAAATATTTAGTGTAACAACTTCCACTTCTTTTATTTGCAAAAGATAAAAGTAATAATTTTCATATAGCTCAGGCTTTATCATTGGCGAAAATGCGACCTAACAGATACAGGGTAAACATCAGAAACTTTTCGATTTTTTTGACACTCCTGTCAAATAACGGGTGAATTTTTTAAAGATTAAAGCACGAATTACAGTTCATGTAAATGAGAAAACTTTCTTTCCTCTTCTATTTTATATAATACAAGAAGAACATAACTTTAAATTTTAATTAACAACTGGAATTTGAAAACGATGGTTTCTAAATGTTCCCCCCGTCGGCTAACTCAAACTTCTGCCCGTTGAAACACACCGACCATTTACGACTATATCGCTAATTTCTACAATTTTGTCCATGTGGGCTATTCGAATTCTTCTCTGATTTTCTACTGAACCTTCCTGCATATATCGTTGTCTTGATTTAGAGGAAGAAGCAATATTTCAATTAAACGTTCGTATGAAATCATGTCGAGTTTGTGTAATTGAGTTACTCTTACAAAATAATTGAACGGTTATTATACGCTCACTTTTGGACCACCTATCCATTACAAAGAAAAACTAACCTAAATACAGAACTGTTTTTGTGCATAGTGATCGTGAAAGTCGTCTTTTTTAACAAAAAATCGTATTGAAAGTTCAACTTTTTTTAACGTAAAATCGTGAAAAAAGGACACTTTTTTAATTATTTTATTGAAAGTCAATTTGACAGTTGTCAATTCCGAAGTCTTTTTCGACTAAATTTCGACCAAAAGATCACTATGCAAAAAAACTACGTGTACAACTAGTTTTGAAAGTCCTTTTTTTCATTCATTTGCTTGATTAACTCGGGCTTCGCCCTCGTAATCAAACTGCAAATTCATAAAAAAAGTATGACTTTCAAAACTAGTTGTACAAATTACTATATTGCGTGTACGTTTGTTTTGTCATAGTAGTCTAACAAAATAAAGGCACTTAAAAAAATCACTCTTCATTATTCGCCTGTGAGGGCTACAAATACAATAGCTGCAAAACTTTTGGCTAAAAAACAGTGGCGTACCAGATTTTTCTAAAATAAGGTAACTGAGGTGGCCTCAATGCACGCCACTGGTGGAAATGAATTAAATTTATTTTGACCGAGCAATGCCACTTTATGAAATACTAACCTACACCAAGTTTCATTAGAATACCTCCAGCCGTTTTCGAAATTTTTGAAAAAATGTATTTATGTTTAAACTTTAACACCCTGTATTTTTAAAACAAAGCCGTTTAGGCCCCATGTTTGTATGAACTTTTTATCTTAGAATTGATCAAGGAATCACCCCTTAAAGTTTGTCTACGTACTTAATTAACACCCTGTAAAGTAGAAGGGGATGGTTTCAAATTTATTTGTAAGCATGTGTTACATTTTCGCTGGTTGTTAAAATGGTTGTGTCAGCTGCAAAGATCCCTAATTTGATGGCAAAGTGGGCTAGTCTGATGTATAAAGCAGATACAGTAGATGCCCCAGTACACTTCCTTGGGATCTTCAGACGGGATGGGATGTATCACCGACCATTTTTCTTTATGTTTCATTTGAAAATGTCCACATGATAGCAAAGGCTAGTTGAATAGCGAAGATGATGGCAGAACAGAATTGATTTGCTTCTAATGCTTTTTATAGTATATCCACCAGTTAATGACATGCAAATTGATAATTTGGTACTTTATCTGAGTGTAAAACACCAGAAATAAAACCAATTTTACCTATTCCTACAAATAAACAAGTTGTTAATTTATCATTTTAGGGTGGTTAATATTACCTACATTACCGGCAAAAGGCAAGAAATCTGAAAAAGGTGGAATAGACAAAACATTTTAAATGTATAATCGCAAACCACAACGTCGATATTGAGAAAATAGAAAGCCGACAACTATAATACCTTAGCAGTTGCAAATCGATAAATCCCTTTTAAAATATGTAAACACTTTGCTTTGAAACAAAAATCGAAGTCGACTAATCGACATTTTTGTCATTTCTAATGTACCTCCATTACAATAACTATTTGTATAATAAGCATAGAAGGTAGAATTTGCTGCACTGAGTGCACTCACTAGGATCGGGTTGCAAGGGCACGACCTCTGCAAATAATGTTTTGTACTTGTATAGAAAGTCGGTTTTTACCCCCTATTTTAGCAAAGAAAACTATCAAATTCCAATGGGTAATTTTTTACCTCCCGGCATTTGTGTTCGTGTCATCAAGGATACTACTAAGTATTACTACATTATGTTGATTTGGATATTAAACTAAACGTGATCATAGAAATCTTAAATCCTAAATCCAAATTTTGGAAATTTCTCATTAAAGAACATGCGCTCAAAGAAAAAAATATATATGTATCACTGGAGTAAAAGTTCATTTTCTTGTGTGTGGTTAATGCTCTCCCTTGTCAATAATTATTAACTATCAGTTTGGCAAAGCGTGTAGAACGAACAGAAAGTGTTTTATTTTCTGCGTCTCGAATCGAATCGACGCACAAAAAGTGTTTACAGCAGCATGTCTATAGCAACAATTTTTACATAAATAAAATGTAAAGTTTTCTAGGGGTCCAGATGATACAAAGAATCCATCGTTTTATTAGCGAGTAGGTTTTTCGTAATTTTGTGTTTATTTTCAAAGCTATCTCACAATAATTTTATCCTTACTCTACATAAGCTAATAAAAGTGTTAGAACCATATTTCATTAAACAGAGTTTTGTCTTGTCTTTTAAAGAGCCAGCGCTCCTAGGTTAAAAGTTTTATAGTTTTATCCTAATAGCACAAATTTCATATTAACCTAATACATTTACACTGACTGCTTACTCTATAAGAGATATAAGAAACAGATGCACGCCATTTTTCACTTTGCATGCACGCTTTCATAAAGGCGTGACTCTTACTAATTACATGACGATGATTTAAACTCAAATCAGCATAATGATATAAACGCCCCTTAAATACCCGACGCAAGTAGTGGAAGTTGTAGATAACGGAGAATAATTCCTTTAATAATAAGTATACAGGGATATAAAACTGCTGATGCATTGGCACGCCTTTCGAGTCAATTGACAGATTATAGGCAGGAGCGAGAGCAAGCGGATTATTAAATTATCCGTACGAATATTCGATTCTGACACTAAAATTACTCCTAAATTATAGCCGTATTGCGCACGATAACCACCTTTTGATTTAATTGTTGGCCCTCGTTGGGCCCCCTAAAACAACAACTTCGGAAATTATTTTCAGTTTATAAGCCAATCCTATCAATAAAGCCAATACAGATAAGAGATACGAATCAAGCAAAGACACCAGTCACTAATGATCCGATGACGGGGCGCGATTGCAGACTGGCTACTGGTTATCTCACGCTTTTTGACCAAGATGGATTGTATCTCTACTCAAACAAAGATTAATTAATTTAGCCGCAATCTGTACACAAAACTTATTTCTCAGTACACGCTTTCGAGATAAACTTCATTTGTACCCATTTAGTTTTATTTTTTGGTCGGTTTTTACTTTGTGCTGTCTGGATGTTACCATGCAAGAAACGACTGGAGTATAGACTGGAAAGTGAGAGTTTGTCGTAAAATAGCTTGTTTATTTCATGTTGTAATTGTAAATCATTACTAATAGTGTTAGCTATTTTTAAAGATTTATTTACTTCTTCTACACAGACACACTGTAAAACCGTTTAAAATTATAAATTAATTTTATGCTACTTGAATGTATCTCAGAGTATGAATTCATTTTTAATGAAAATAATGCTGACATTGCAATATCAAAAAACTCTCATAGAGCGTGCAAGGCAATAACAATACAATAAAATATTAAGAAATATTGATTGCAATATACGAAGCTGATTCAAATGAAACACGTTTAAGACTTGCTATGTTAAGTTGTACATAGCTTTGTTGAAAAATGTTGTAGTCTAGTGGAAAAACCCTTCTTGCACAGCCACATAAATGGCGTGAACAGTTCCTATGTTCATACGAATCGCAGTACCTCCTACTTGAAAACTCATATCTTGAAGCAAAATATTTTTCACACCCCTAACAGTGTTTGCAGTTTTCACAACATTCACTTGTTTAGAATGTGGTATGCCTTCATTGTTTTCAGCTTCATTCCACAACTGCCACTTTTAAATAGCATGCTCCTTCATAAACACAAAGGTGTTCTTGAGGAGAATAATTACAGCACGTTGCTCTTGTTTAGATAAATATTCTACAGACTCCTTTTATTAAAACTAGAATATTTAAAAAAATTAATACATTTTAGTCCATAGCATACTATTGCTAAGTCAGGTAAATTAACTAAAATTTAACCCCTTCTCGTCGTTTGCACAAAGCGAACTTCACTGCTTTGTAGGGATGGGCGTGTGACGTGAAAACAGTCGCGTCACGCTGGGTCATGGCGGGTGAATGTAAGTAATATTTGAAAATCGGGCCATTAACGTGAATGAAAACTTCCAAGGCGTGATTCCCGTTTGACGTTAATTTCACGTTAAATATTTAATAACGAATAAAAGGCTGCAAGGTGCTCCGCTCCCCTGCTGCCCGCCTATGTGGAAGATTTAGAGCTGGAGCGGGATTTTATTTTACTTCTGTGTGGCAGCCTGCAGCGACGGAGCTTCGCACCTGTGTTGTGTTGTGAATGTTGTGACTACCGTCGAACGCATGCCTGCGTCTATTATAGGCGACCAAGTAGAATTTACTTTTAGTTCCTCAGACGTAAAAGTACTTTTAAACCAATGAATTAAAAGTGTACCTTCTCGTACTCGCAACGGTAAGAAAAACGTCAATTTCAATGACAGCTTTTTGTATTAAAATTAATGTCATTGAAAACGGTTGCAAGAAATGCTTTTGCGAGAAATCAGTATTTATCCCATGTAAGGTACATTGTAATCAATTTTCATTTATTTCGTTTTGTCTCTACTATTCTGATTTAACATATCACGTAAATTATTTCACGCTTACAACATATTTAGTTCTTAGTTTTGTTGTGGGTCCTTTATTGGTTTTAAATTTTAAAATTCCGTTCTATCTGAATTTGAATTATCAAATAAAAGCAGCGGGTCACGTCGTGTGTGGAGGGTCGCGTCGTAAACGTGAGTGGACGTGAGCGTTTAAAGCAAGCGTGAATACTCACTTACGCTCCGCGCCCATGTCTACTACTTTGTTAAAGCATTTATGTTGCCTGGTATATGGAACATAAAAAACCCGTTGTTTTTGTCATTGTTCCAAGAAAATCCGCCAACAGTCTTTTATTTATCTCTTTCAGTATCGTTCTTCTCTATGTGACCACTGAACGTCCTCTTATTTCTTAGATCAGCTATAATACTATTTTTATGTATCGCCCAGGCTAGTAACTCCCCATTCGAGTATACTTCCTAACACATTTATTGACAATACTTCCCACTTCCTTTCATTCTTTTTCGTATGTGTTCAGGTTTCGCAAGCGTACAGTAAAGCTGCTTTTAAGGTTGGCGTTGCCCATATTTCATTTATATTGCTCAACAGTCCTGCAACGACCCCCCCCCCCCCCATTTTTAGTTGCTTTGATAACACAGTCAATCTGCTCGTAATCTATATAATAAGAGTTATTCATCTTCTTCTTCTTCCTTCTTTCCTCCTAGGCCGAAATCTGTGTCCTCGATCATTATACGTCTCAGTTATCGTTCCATATCTTTCGTGGTCTGCCAACACTCCTCCTTTCGAATGATGACTTGTCTCTTGTAATCTTCACTAGTCACTCTCTATTCATTCTAGTTCCGTTCCACTCTTGTTTTCGCTTGTACACCCATTTATTTATGTTTTCTACTTTGCATTCTCGCCTCTAGTTCTCACTTCTCTTTCGATCGAATAAGGTCTTTCCCGATATTTTCCGTTATATTATCATTTCTGCTGTCCCCAAGAGCTTCCTAGTCCTAGCTGTGTAGGTTAGAATTCGCCTGACTGTTGCTTTCTAGATTCTTGCCTGTGCCTCTTTTCTTATATATTTATTTCTCCAAATTGTATCATTGAGGCATCCCGCTATTTTGTTTGCTTTAATTACTTGCTCTCTGATTTCCATTTCAGTACTTCCTAAGCTGGACAGTTCGATTTCTAAGTATTTAAAGCACATTACCTGCTGGATCACTTTCCTGTAAACTTCTAATTTACATATAGGGTCTTTAACGTTGTAATGTGTTGATTTCTTCTGGATATTAGCGCCTTTACTGCTAAGTTAAACAAATGCAATAATTTTTGCAGGTCATCTTCGTTATTTCCCAGGAGAACAGCATCGTTGGCGTAGCATAGAATGTTAATCTCTTCATTGCACATTCTATAGTTTTCTCCCTTCCTTACTTTCCTAATAATGTCGCCCATAACTATGTTAAATAATAAAAGGCACAATTTTGTTAGTTTCGATTCTGCTTTAGCTTGAATTTTGTTGTTTGAGTATATATCTATGATAGTCTTTATAAGGTCAGTTGGTATTTCTCGGTTGTGAAGTAAGTGTAAAACGTCTTTAACTTAAACACTTTCTGTAGGTCAGTAAAACATAGGTATGCATGTTTATTATATTTAATAAACTTCTCTGCGATCTGTCTCAATATGAAAGCTGCATGTTGCATATTTATTTATTTATTTTCTTTGCTGTTTTGTCATTCTCCATTCTTGTTTTTTGAAAACCATAAAAGTCACTTTCCATTCTTTTTGAAAAGGTTTCCCAATGTTCATCTTTTACACGATTTATTAGTAATTTCGTTTTATTCTTGATTATCTTGTAATGTTGATAGGATTTTGGTGATTTTTGTGATTTATATCTTGAGTAGGCGCGCCTCTTTTCTACAGATTTTACTTTGGTTTCATGGCAGAACCACTGTGTTTTATTATATTTTTCCCGTTGATAGATAGTTCGTGTACCTAATACTTCAGTTGCTGCGTCTTCCATGTTTCCTTTGACTATCTTCTGTGATGTTATTTCGCCCAATTGTTTTTGTTAGTCGTAATTGATATAATTGTTTGGTGGATTGATTCCAAAGTGATTCTATGTTGTGGTATTTTTGGGACATGATTGCATTTTTAATCTGATCTTGGTTCATGATAATTTATGATCGCTTTCTACAGTATCGGAGTTCAGGGTCCGCACACCCAGTACCAAATATGGATGTCCATTTTCCATAACTATGTAGTCAGTGATATATTTTTGTCCTCTGTAACCTACGAAAGTGTATTTATATTGGTCTTCATGGTCATAAAATATATTATTGATTCTCAATCCACCGTTGTCATTCAATACATCCTCATTATATCTCTGTTTAACTCCTGGTATCATGCTTCTTCCAATACGAGCATTGATTCCCCTACCAATACTAAAATTTCATCTGTAGGTATAGTATCTTGGTTTCTTGTAGTTTCTCGTAAAAGGCTTCCCTTTCAGCTTTAGGTTTACAATCTTCTGGACTAGTGTTCAAATTTTCATTTTTGATTTTTGCTTTCAAACACTTCTCGATGCAGTGTCTATAACTTTTGTGTATGAGTATACCTACTCCTGTGTTAGCACTTATTTTCTTCTCAATGCCACTTTAGATAAGAAGGTATTCGCCATAATATTTTTGTCCTTTTCCTTTTCTTTTTGTTTCTTGAATGGCGCCTACTGAAATTTGATGACGTTTTAATTCCTCTCTACGTTCTTGGTCTTTGTGGTTTAAGGATTTCGTATTTCAGGGTCCACGTCTTGATACATTTTGTTTTTCCCAATTTGTATTCATATGCCTAGCCTTCATTGTCATCGTATAATGCGTCCCATTCCGATGCTTAATATTTGTGCTTAAGCGATAATTAGTTTTACAATGGGTAGGGGCCAACCCGTTCCATCAACCCTTCTCCTTTACCCGGAGTTGGGACCGGCAACAGCATCCAACAAGCTACTCAATCCACCTATTGAATATTGCAGGCGGAGTTATAAAGATTATAAAGGTTATTATTAATAATAATCATCTCGACTAGTATCGACTCTTTTCTTTGTGAGCTTTAGCCATAAAATACAATCATTCGCATAATCAAGATGCTAGAGACTTTCCATGCGCTCCCAAGCAATGCCTTTTCTGATATACATAACGAGCTTAAACGAGTTCACTACAGTGAAGACACTATTTCATGTAAGTTGTTTTTAAT
The DNA here is from genome assembly GCA_940337035.1 of Agriotes lineatus. Lineage (NCBI taxonomy): Eukaryota > Metazoa > Arthropoda > Insecta > Coleoptera > Elateridae > Agriotes > Agriotes lineatus. Next base: position 110,005 of record CALNHX010001542.1, read on the forward strand.
CGCAATGCATGACAACACTTTTTCAATACGCAATAGTACTGAGGAGTTGCAGAAAATGATAAGCGATCTTGACGCACGATGTATATATGATCTCAACAAAATATTGATAATTTAAAAAATCAACAAGTTAAAGTAGAAGGCAGTTGCCTAGTTGCCTGTATTTACGGCAGTTAATAACAATCTAAGTATGACTCAAGAAGTTATACGCGCAAGATTGAAACTGAAACGTATTGAGTCATTATCTTCTCCCCATCGTAACATATGATTCAGAAAGGTAGAGTTACTAAGTAACGTTTGTCTTTATTTATTTATTATTATTAAAATAGTTATACATAAATAAATAAATGTCTTTATTTATTTATTATTATTAAAATAGTTATACATAAATAAATAAAGAGAAACGTGGAAATATTTAGAATCACAAGCTTGGCACAGGCTAATATTGAATATATCTGTTATACAGTGTGTCCATTTAGTGCGCGTGTCGCTTTCAGTAATTTTTAGATTAAAATTTTGATTGAGGTTTCCCTAATGGGGTTGAAGGAGGCATATTTTAAAATTATTTTGACATATACAGGGTGTCCAAAAAAGTTTGGCTCAAAAAAGTATTTTTTAATGAAACACCCTGTATGTCTTTATGGCTATTCAAGGCCCTATAAGTTCTACGTTAAATTGTAACTTTTGTTTTAAATTGCTGTTATTGTTTCCTACTTATGAACGTTTCTACTATTGTTTGTCAATATCAAGATTTCATTTAAAACGTCACATTTTCTCCATTTTTAAATATTTATTCTCTGAAAATTGAAGGAATCATAATTTAGGATACAAAAATACTAGAATTTCATAAAAACGGAATATTTTGATACAGGGTGTCCAAAATACGGGTTCAAATTTCAAAATCGTCAATCTTTATTTTCTCAATTTTCTTAAATGAAACACCCTATATTTTATAGGAATAAATAGAGCCTTACATTTTCTTTATTTTGACCCCAATATGTTATACTTTATTCGGTAGAGTATTTAAGAAATTCAGCGTTCAATAAAAAATTGCGAAAAATGTGTACTATTTGACGCATGGTTTATAATAGCGTTGGTAAAAAACCGATAGGACGGTTAACCGGCTCTCGCTTAACCACGGTTTTTTCATAAATCGTAAACCTGTAAACCGTTTTATCAACTTGTGTAAACATCAGTTTCTAAATCAGTTTACGATCCAGTTTAAAAACCTGTTTATAAACAGGAATAAAATCTATTTATAAACCGCTCTAACAATGTTAAATTGGCTATACTTATTAAATGTGGAAGCTATGTAATTGATTGAACTTTTAACACAATTTAATACATTGATTTTTAAACCGGGCTATAAATTGGTTTTAAACCTGTTTATAAACAGGTTTTCCAATCCCTCCGTTAACAGGTTTACAAACCGATTCTTAAACAGGTTTACAAACCGATTCGCTAACCAGTTTGAAACCAGGGTTTTGGTTTACCAGTTTTGGATTTATGAAAAAACCGCAGTTTTATGAAATTCAGTATGTGACGTTTTAAATGAAAGCTTGACGTTGACGGAAAAGTCTTAGAAACCTTCATAAAGTAGAAACGCTTCATGCAATTTAAAAGAAAACTTAGAGTTGAATGTACCGAACAAAGCTATAAGGGCTTGAATAGCCGTGAAGAAATACAAGGTCTTCCATTTAAAATAGAAATACTTTCTCGCGAAACTGTTCTGGGCTACCCTGTATATGTTAAAATAATTTTAAAAAGTACCTTCTTTAACCCCATTAGCATCGCCGCACTCAAACTTTCTATCTGAAAGAGAGTAAAATCGTAATCGGAAAAGGGACACCCTGTATATAATACAACACTATAATGCTGTAACTTTCTATAGGTACTTAAATTTAAATAAAATATGCTACATAGCAGAAAAGTAAAGAATTCTTTTAGCTTTAATTTATGTAGAAGATTTTTGCCGATAACTTAATATTTTCAACGGTATGAAGCAAAAATTTAGGGACTTGGGGTGTTTCTTTTCCTGAAAATTTGATGATTCCTTGTAAATGATTCAAAGTTTGTAATTACATAGATAATGCACTATTATACTAAAAAAATATTCGTTCAATTTTAACGGGCTAAATTTATTATAATTAGACGTTCGCATTCATTTTGAAGTTAATCAAATTCTGAAATGCATATAAAATTTTGTGTTAATATGATTACTTAAACGTTAAAATTAACAAATAAAGTAAAATGTTCACGATTTTTTCAAATAAAATGCAATAAAATTATGTATGTTATTCGTAGCAAAACTGACTTTATGTGCTTCCGCTAGTTGCTACCAACCCCTTACATAAAGCTTTACTTTTGCTACTAATGACATATACTATTTTTTGCAACCGTCGTAAAAGTCAGTACTTTTAATGCCAAAATGTGTCACTGAACATTTCTCTTACTGATACAAAAAGTATATTCACTTAGGTGATGCTTTTAGTTCCTAAGATTAAAAGTACTTTTATTTCCTCTGAACTAAAAGTAGCTTCTACTTAGTCGGATATGGATGCAGTTGTCCTAATTAGTGATGGGCATAACCGGCCAATTTTCATAACCGAATTATTTGCATTCGAATGATATTAATAACCGAATGATTATTTGAATAATCATTCGAATAAATTTTGGCTCTCGATTCGTTTCGATTAAGGCAGCCGGTTTGCCGGTTGGCGGTTCACCGTCATCTGCATCGACATCGTAACTTACAGATAGCAGAGGAACTCAGTGGATATGAATGAAATATATCTGGTTACACCTTTATTGTTTTCGATTGCTGGCGATTTATAATAATATAATAATATATTGTTGTAATTGTATGTTTTACGACTCGCTATTATTCTGCATTAGCTCGATTACTCGTACATTCTTCCAATCTATAACCAAAACATAATATGTACGGTCGGCGTCTTAGAAATCGGGACACGTAATATGTTCTTCTAGTCTTTGGAGTATTCTTGCTCCGGTTACTTCATTAATGTGAGATGGAATTTCATAATTGACAAACAATAAACAATCTGACCTAACAATTAAAACCATAATAACTGCAAAAACCCAGTTTATACACTTAAAAAATACATGCAAAATATATCATAATAGCGAGTAGTGTCTTCGATTTCTAAGGCACCGACCGTACATTATGTGTTATGTATTGGAAATTAAGAGGTATTTATTAAGAAGTTTAGAAAGAAAAATATGCGGGACTGCTTGCTAATTGCAATAAAAACAAACAGTGGTAAAACGTTTATCTTTATCGATCGGGCGGGTTAAAGGCTCTTGTTTTGAACTGTTTTATAGCTTGATGCGTTTACAGTTTTTATGCGTTCAGGTTTCAGGTCCCCAGAATTTGATATTTTTTATGATAGGAGGTAGCTACGCGATAACCAAATGGTGTTTTCAGTACAGCCTGCTTTGTTTATGAGTTATGACGTATTTATATTTACAGAATTTCGAGCACTCCGTAAGTCGCTGAGATATGGCACGTAGTACCTTTGAATAGAGGTTTTATATTCAAAGCGTAGTACGTATCAGCATGAGGTTATTTTTCATTTGAATACTTGGAACGAAAACCGAGTTACATAGGTTATTTCAATAACCGGATAACCGGTTATTTTTCATTCGAATAAGCCCATCACTAGTCCTAATGCTTTATAAATGACAAACGTTAAAAGCAGTCCGTCATTTAAAATTTTGAATATTTTATATTTTTTTATTGCGGATTAAAAGTGACTCTGTTTGACTCGCAGTTTCGCATTCGCTCGGCCTACGTTGGACTGCGCCTCACAAATGCAAACATAATTGCTTGTCAAACAAAGTGCCCCTTTAAATGCCAAAAAAATAATATGCTATTTTGTATAAGTATTTTATAATATTTAACAAATTCTATTACATGCAGTTTCTCTACCATTATCATTAAGATGAACCTTGCATGATTATAGTTTGCAAAATTACAATATTAAAGACGTAAAAGGACAAATTACAGATAATTTAATTAGCTATAACTTAAATGAAAGCGCAAAAATAACAAAAACTTTAAAACGTCATAACTTTGTTATATTCTCCTTAGCATAGAATTTCGGCTTAGACCGCGTAGTATTTGTATATGAACACCCAGCATTTTCGGGCTTAATGTGCCTTGCACCTTGTGAAGTCGAGCAAAAACCCGCGCGATGGTCATGCTCTTTGGTGGCTCGTGTTGTTTGAGTATCTTGAGAACGAGGATACTTAGGCAGATTTGGCCGTTTTGCTGTTTGTGCATCCATATTCACTAACGTTTCGCAAGACCTTGCAGCTTGCATCATCAGAGTGAAAGTCGCACTAAGAACCGAAGGTCGGTGTGGAGCTATTTATAGTCCTCTGTGCCAGGCGCGCGGAGTGGCGTAACGCTGGCGCTGGTTGGTCGTCCGAGTGCAACGTAATCCGTGGGGCGTGGCCGTATGACGCACGTATATACGTGAAGCCATAGAAATAGAAAAACATCCAAATAATATCAACAGGGAAGATGGCTTTAAGCTTAGTAAAACGTGGACCCCTGTGATACACGATCTAAAGCGTTACAACCACTCTGCGTCATACGGCCACGCCCCACGGATTACGTTGCACTCGGACGACCAACCAGCGCCAGCGTTACGCCACTCCGCGCGCCTGGCACAGAGGACTATAAATAGCTCCACACCGACCTTCGGTTCTTAGTGCGACTTTCACTCTGATGATGCAAGCTGCAAGGTCTTGCGAAACGTTAGTGAATATGGATGCACAAACAGCAAAACGGCCAAATCTGCCTAAGTATCCTCGTTCTCAAGATACTCAAACAACACGAGCCACCAAAGAGCATGACCATCGCGCGGGTTTTTGCTCGACTTCACAAGGTGCAAGGCACATTAAGCCCGAAAATGCTGGGTGTTCATATACAAATACTACGCGGTCTAAGCCGAAATTCTATGCTAAGGAGAATAATTCGAGTAACCGCGAAAGCCTCAAACAATACATAACTTTGTTATAGTTCTTCGCAGAAAAACAAAGCTAACACGTTTTTAAAAAGAATTTAATGGGCTACTAAAACTAGTAATAAGATTTTCAAACATATATGTCAATATTCCGACATTTTCGCGTTCCTAAAATAGGAAAAAACAGGCATATATCGGTAACCCTATTGATTTGTTAGATATACCATATAAGTCATTGACCCCCATTTTCTTTCTTTTCAAGGTACAATCGACAGTACTACTATGTTACTTAATTATAAGGGAATAACACAATTATTCCTCATTTAGTTCGAAAAAAAGGCAAAATACTTGTAAATTTTCCAAAAAGAGAGTCATTTGGAACTTAGTAGACAAAATATGATTTTTTGAGGTACTACGTAATAAAACCAACACATGAGGTTTCGTTATTACCAAATTATAACGCAAAAGCAGGAAAGCCGAACAGACGCTTCTAACTATATGAATTTATAAGTCATCTACTGCGATTTAACCTCAACACTAACCGACAAAAAAATCAAGAGCTCATTATCGAGATTATTTATACAGATGACTACCAAATCAAGGAATTACATAATTTTATATAGTTGCCATTATTAAATTATTCCTGCTCTGCACATGTATTTCCTGTTTATTATTGATATTTTTTTATTTTATTCAGATGTTTATCTATAAACGCTGTAGAATTACAATTTCCTGTAGTTAAGATTTAAAAAGCTATTTGTCTTAGTCAGCAAGCCCAACACAAAAAATAGTATAATTACTAAATAAATAATGGTTAACTGCTAGATAACTCACTCTTGCCATAGCATTTTTCAAATAGGTGCAAATTGAAATGTTTACATACAAACTATTTACTCTGAATGGCAGTCTTTGTAGAAGTTAATAATCTAAAAATAATGAAATGACTCAAGAGTCCATTAAAAATATGTGATTTCGTACAGTAGTTTATAACTTGAATTTTACAACCAAAACCAATTTTCGTCATATTGTCTTTTTGTGTAAAGCTTACCTTGATGCTGGATGCATGAGATATTTCATTTTAAAACGCGGTAAACAAGTATAACAAGCTTCCAACAAAACCAGGAAACGAGCAAAAAATACCTTTTATAAACTGCGACTTTTAATTTAAAAACCTGACATTTAAATTACAATTTAATTTGCGCAATTTATATCTGCAAATCGTAATATAACTACATAATCAATTTGAAGCTTGGAAACTATTTATCTACAGCTGAAATTAAAATGGCTCTGTCATTGCAGCTCTTCTTTAAACGCTAACATCCGCTTCTTATTAGATACAATGCGGCTGTCTGAAATTACAATATCCACTATTGCTTCTCTAATTATCTCTTGTTTATCTTTCTATTTGCGCCGATTGCGTAAGGGTCTTTAAGTGAGATGGTGTTCTTCAGTGTCGCACTTTAAAAATCATAAAATTCCCGGGATGGCAGGCTCGGGTGGGTGTTTGTATTCGGAATAAACTGTTTTCTTTATTATGCTGATAGTCCTACAAAACAGTAGCCTGGACTTCATAAAATAAATAAACATATAAGATGTAAAGTACAATAAACTGAAATAAATGTTAAGCAAATATTTTTGTACCTTCGTTTCTATGTGCAGGCGTGGTTTTGACAATACAAGTCGAACTCGGGATTAATTCTTCTTATTTATATTTTCTCGGGTACTTCATCTCGCTCTCTCGCATGCTCAGGAAAAGGGATAGTCGAGTACTGTAGCCTGAAATTACTCGGTATGCAGTGTAAATAACAGCAGAGAATTGAATCGCATAGTGGAGGACTGCAGTATATGGTGTAATAATATCAAAATATCACCTTCAAAGATTCATAAATAGTCAATTTATTATCGTATTTATCGCTTTCTATAACCACTGGAATATAACTACAGAATTACTGCTGATGCTACCTCAATATGGGATGAAATTATATAATCTAGATGTTTATGTTTGCTGTAATAACTGTAATTAGCTCCATCAGGAAATTAAAGTTGCGTATATAAGGTTAATGAATTCACACAGTTGTCGTTGAATAAAAATCTGCTGTAAAATTACTACCAAGAGAAACCAAATACAGGTATATACAACCACACGGCTATAACGCGTACTCGAAAAACTTTTTAAACGGCGTCAATAATATTATACTTACTTATGCCAGTTACATGCCATTAATGGCAAAAGACGAATCATATCTAAAATGAGCAGGTGTATAAGTAAACAATAATATATTTTCGTTATGTATAAAACGCAGGAGAGAATACTTGTTTGCTGTTCATAACCTCATTTTGATGAAAAAAAAATCCTCCAAAATGGCCTTGCTAGTATAAAAGCCCATTAAGTCAAATTGTCTTTGTCAATTGCGTTGGCTAAAAAATTATTAACTATATTGAGAAATATTCTTGTATGTACGCAAAAAGTTATATGGCTCCTGCCCTTATTTACGTAATTTTATTCGGTTATTCCAATTCTTTAAAAGTACCCAAATTGCAGTATTAAAAAGCAGTATCTGTCAGTGAATCTAAATTAATTCTCCTAACCAAAAAACCGTGGTTAATATTAATTTACGATTTCACGTAAAAGTTCACATTTACGTCACCTGTCACCGCAAGGTGGTGACTTGAGCGACGCACCTAAGTGATTTCAATGATAAATTTTTATTGTTTGGTTGCATACCTCCTTAATTACTTCTTTGGATTGTTGTAGACAAACATTGGCAAACATTTACACTAATTTTCCCACACTAAAATAAAGATTTGAATAATTACTTTTTAGTCTATAGGTTTTAGCCCATGTCACGTGTGCAGTTTTATGTGCCCTAAGTTTTATTGCGGGACTTTGTTAAACACCTATTGGTGTATTAAAAAAATTGGTCACATGGTCCAGATCATGGTCGTTTGGTCGCCATATGTAAAAATGGCCGCCATATTGCTTGATCTTTTGTTTAAGTATATCTCCGTACCTAGTAGTCCGAGTATAATTATTTAAAGCTCATCTTACTCCGTTTTTTTTAAGATAAGCAAATCTTGTAATTACAATGTTTTAGGTATATCCAATAGGTATTGAGATACACTAAGGTTTTTGAATTTTCAGCTCGCGAAGGAATTTAGACAATACTCATGGCGTTTTTAGTGTAATTACATAATAATCCAGTACAACGCCAAATTCTGAAACTCCCCAGTCTCCTGGAAAAGCAACAGTTCTAGACTTTATGGCATTTGCAAGGAAGGTGCCAATTAAATCTTTAAATCTAACGACATGTGAAGAGTTTGCAGAAAGCGTTTGGAAAGTTATCAGTCAAGCTTCTTACAAAAGCGAGCGGGTCGACATTGCTTTCGACGTTTATAAGGAAAAAAGTGTAAAAGGGTTTGTGAGATCCAAGCGATCAAAGAAACAACCTATAGAATATGGAGCACCAAATGACGGCACACCGCTTTCCGTGGATACTGACGCTTACTGGGCCTCGTCCAAAAACAAGGAATTGTTACAATCACACTTTGTTGATTGGATATTCCGGAAAAAACTTCCGTTAACACATCTTTTTTCATTTATCTTGGTGGAGCAGTAAAAGAAGGTCAGCCAAGATGCTTTACTATAAAGAATGGGATAATTGAAGTAGACCTTACTTTGAAATCTGATCGTGAAGAAGCAGATGACAGGATCCTAACCCATATTTCTCACATGACCCTTACTTTAAAAGTAAGCAACGTGGATATTTGTTCTACTGATACCGATGTTTTTGTTAGTGCACTCTATCACTACCAACAGAAGTGGAAAAGTTTAGGACTTGAAGAGCTTTGGATTGCCTTTGGAGTGGGAAAAACATCGCGGTACATTCCACTTCACTCCTTTGCTATTGAAGGCAGAGTCCCTTTTACTGTTTTAAAAGCTTTACCAGCTATTTATTCTCTAACCGGCTGCGACAATACAAGTAAAGTCGGTACGAAGTTGGCAGCTTTGAAAGCAGCAGAACATGCGCGGCAGACCTGTTATTAGATTTTGGCAAAGAGCCACTGAGTGAGAACATGGGAAAAAAACAGAAGCGTTTTTGGTTCGTGCACTAGCCTCAAGCTTAGGCACAATGGATAAATTAGGTGTCCATCAGTTCCATCACAAAAAATTACGAAACTCAAGATTTGGCCCCTACCTCAAGATCTATCCGTCTTCACATAAAAAGAAGCTACTTGCTTGTCACAAATAGATTCATGATTCAGGAGCGTCTGAAAAACTCAATCCGTTGGACTATGGTTACATAGAGATAGACGGTATTTTAACTCCACACATGACAGATGATCCAACGGCGCCTGAAGATTTTCCTAATCCTTGTAATTGCCAGAGATGCGTCAGAGAAACTGTATGTCCCTGTAGAAGATTGAAAGTAATGTGCTGTGACTTTTGTAAATGTAAAATCAGTGTTTTGGACCAATGCAAAAACCCTCATAAGTAATTCTGTTGAAGTGTTTGTCTTTAAAATATTCACAGTATTCGTTTTAATTTTTTTTACTATGTTGTAGATTTCTATTACTATTACCCACTTTGACGTATATGTATAAGAGTACTTGGTACATACATACAAAAAACACAGTTTTAGTTCTTTCATTCCACTTTCTTACTTTTACCTGAAAATGCCATTGTTCCCTTTTTTTCATAACCACGCTATACTTCAGAAACTACGACGTTTACCAAAAAATATATAATTACAAGATTTTCTTACCTTCTCAAAAGGAGTACTTAATATGAGTTTTAAAAAATTAAAATCGGACCACTGAGTACCAAAGTTAGGCAGTTTATGAAATGCATCTCTTAAAATATTTTTTCATGCCTAATACACGTACATCGGAAGACCACAAGTTCCTTGGCCCAAAATATGATTTAACTCAACTTAGAAAATATTTTTTGGGGCTAAACCGTTTACCCAACTAAAACTTTGTAAGAAAGAAAATAGCTTCTAAATTAAAGTAATTATCCAGAAAAAAATGGTAGTGATTATACAGGGAGTTAAAAATATGGATGGATAATTTATTGTGACAAAGTTTTTCAATACCCTATAATTTTCGAAATTAGGGTTTATTCCACAAAAAGCTGTCGTTTACTGGTACAAACGCATGGCCAAAAAATTAATAAGATCTATTAGATTTTTCGACTTATTTGAAAAAATTAAAAAAGCTAATCATTTTTAAAGCCCTCTAGCGGCTAAAAAATTAATTAAAATGATTATCACTGGATTAAAAATGAATGGTTATTGAAGTTAGCAAAGAGCAATTTATAATTAAAAAGTAAATAATTAGAACAAACTATAAGATAATCTGAAACAATGTGAAAGTCATAAGCTGAATTAATATTTAAATAAGTTACTTGGAATTTGTCAGATTAATTAAGAAAATGTACTGTATGTAGTAAAAAGTAATCCAGGATGTTAGTTTAAAATATTATGTTTAAAACTGAGAATTGCTATAGTAACAATAATTATTATTAGATAACAACTGATTTCGATTTTTACAAAGTTAGACAAAATTATTTTGTATTGAAAATAAATTACTAAATAAACCCTTTTATAATTAAAATGTAAAAAAATGGAATACACGAGAATTTAAAAAACTGAGACTGGCTTTAATGTGGAGAAGGGGCCATACAGTTAATAAAGGAAGAACTACGAATATTGGAATTGGTGAGATGAGTCCGTACTAATTGGGTTGACTAGAGGAGCTGTGGTGTGGATTTCTGTCAATACGTAGATACCTGTAAATAATTTGAATGGGTATGCTGGCATATACTAATTAATGGATTAATTATAACCTGGAACGGGAACTGCTAGTTCGAGTTCGTGCGGGTCGCAGTAGAGGTGAAGACATCTGTGATTTGGATTTTCATTGAGCTTGCATATAGCGTAATCATGTGTATAACATAATATAATAACGGCCACACTATAATAAAAACATCTGTTCAACAGATTACAAATATTGATGCGTGCTCAAGCATCGATAAGGGGCTTGCACCATATTATCTTCTTTTTAAATAAAATATGAAACACAATATTTAAATGCATCCTTTGTGTGAGCAAAAATATATTCCTGCATACTTATTGGAAAACGTATCTTTTACTTTTAGCGTTTCTGTCTGCGAAATACCTTACAACGATTTATGGCACAGAAACGGTCAAGAAGCAGTAACTTTGCCTTATTCTACAATGCTTTCGTAAAGTTGTGGATAAATTCGTTAAAAATTCAAGGAATAACTTTTGAAAAACCGCTGGGACCCGTGGATTTTTATTTTTATTTGGGCATTTTTTGAAATAAAATCTATATATTGTAAAGGTTTATGTTAGACGATGATTATAATAATTTAATTTAAGAAATAATACACCCCCTACACATATTTTATTTTTACTTAAAATCAAATTCTGACTGATCAAAAATAAATAAATAATTGTATCAATGGGTTCAAGATTATAGTGTTTTGCCCTTTATTAGTAAATCGCACATCTGCAAGTTAACTTATTTATATCTAGCTCTTTTTCGGTAGGCATGAAACTCAAAATCTGCAAGTTAGGTTCTCCCATATGTTCATAATTAAAAATCCCCGTGTTACGCCACTGGGCTGTGAAATTTAGAAGTAGCAACGCCCAAACTCTTACTGCTCTGTCAAATTGAATCCATCAACAAATAGATTTAATGTGCGGTTCGTTTTTGTGTAATTACAGTGAATTCAAACGCAAATCTATGAACAAATTAACAGGTATTTATTCAATTTATGGTATTTTTGCGGGCAAATCTCTCTTTTGTTTCAATGATGTAAAAATCTACGCGGCTTAGGCAAATTCAGATGTTATCCGCTCCACTAACCTCACAATTTTAATTTGGTTATTTATTGGGAAAATAATTTGTCTGGAGACTTGGATATTCCTGCTGCTTACTCGAAATGCTAACGTCTCGCTGGTACAATAATTTCCGGCTCCTCAAGCTGTCAATGTAGTTTTTACAATACCTTGAACTTTTTAGGTGGTCGAACGTTCTATCTTCGGAACGGAGCTCCAAGCTGGATCTTCTCTGGAAGTCTCTGCCTGCGATGTAGATGATGCTGGCCTTGGTGCTGCAGCTCCCCACGATGCCTCGCAGTCGTCAGCTCTGGATTTCGACTCCTGGTTTGTTCGCAGTCGCTCTTCGGAAATTGGAGCTGGTCACCCTTCGTACTTTCGGAAACTGGCTGGTATTGCAATAATTTTTTTATTATCGTTGAAAACGTTGCCCACACGTTCACTGATACTCCAAATTTTGATTAACACGATGGTGTAATTATTTTTTTATTATTTTGATTGTAAATAGGTTAAAAGTAAAATAATTTAGAGACACAAATTAAGCTTGGTATCTAATAATTTATTTCAATTGTTTCTCCACTCGTTCGTTAACAACAATTGCCTATCTGCCTACATAAAAAACGGATGTAACTGAATACAATGCAATTACTTATAATCTAAATTTACAACTTTACAACACAAATCTTGTCCATTTCCTGTAGTATGCTTTTCTTGCAGTTTTATAAAACCTGTCTTATTTTCACCAATCTTCAAATATTACTGCTCCACTTTCTTATAGCCTTATTCGATCTAGTATTGTACTCTTTTTGCACTTTATTGTGCATTCTGTCCTTCTTACCTCTATTCAAAAAGTTCATAGAACTGTACTTATTTAATTATACTGACATGTAAATTTAATTAGCCTGCATGTAATAAATCCCTTTGGTGATAGATTTTTTGAATTATTTATTGGCTTTACATTGCACCAACCTCTTAGTTTACGTTAATTGATAAGACTGTGATCCTAATTTACGATTTTGAGCTCTGCCTTATGCCATTTACTCTGAAGTAGTTTCATTTAATATCGGCTATGCTTGACCGATGTATTCATGAATTAAAATTTCTAATGTGACTTCTTGCAGTTGCCTGCTTACCTCAGCTCTGTGCTTTATTGACTTGCTTTAAATTATTGATTTTGCAAGCAGAGTTGTGTAACGGGCTAAAGACCATTTCAATATACAGAGTGACCCGCGTAGGAGGTGTGGGGTCTAGGACGTTTCTACACCGCCGATTTCTACGCCAGCTAATTCTACACTGGCCGTTTCTACGCTTTAAATTTAAAGAAAAAAACAAGCGTTAATCAACATATTGACTGAAAAACATTATTTCAATTCATTAATATTACATTATCTACATTAAGGAAAAAATAACTTAAAATAAAGATACTATTAAAAGTTTATTGTTATATTTACATTAAACCACACAATAAATTAAAAATACTATTACAATTTGTAAAATTCTCATTTCCTACAATTACACAGAAGAAATAATTGAATCATTTCATAATTGTGTGCTAGGCCACGTAAATAGTCCAAAGGCTCTCTGTTGTCATAACCTAAACACAATTCTTTTAATATGGTCATCGTATTGTGAAACGTTATAGTAGAAAACTAAGGTAGACAGTATGATTATTGAGTAATAATCAGGGATTAAAATTTCCTATTAACGGGGTACCTATCAGAAAAATTATTTTATGAAAGGTTTATGGTACATAATAATAATATATCTGGCGTAGAAACGGCGGCGATGAACTGGTGACGAAGAACCAGCGGCGTAGAAACGTCCCATACCGAACGTATGACGTTATCGATGCTTCTTTAATGGCAACCCCATTATTTATTACGGAATTTAGAAGAACGCATTTTTTTACTTACGCTAAACTAACTTTTGAGAATATGTCACATGACCATGACCATACCTCCTACGCGGATCACCCTGTATGTATAGATTTTATTTGAAAAAATGCGCAAATAAAAATAAAAATCGACGGGTTCCAGAGTTTTTTCCAGAAGTTATTCCTTAAATTTTTAAAGAATTTATCCTCTACTTTACGAAAGCTCTATATAAAACTTCCGAACGTTATTCAAATAGTGTTAGTGTCACTTATATTAATATTAGATATTACATAAATTACTTCGACACACTTTTTAATAACATACACTTTTGAAAGAAATTTCAATTTAAGTAATCAAATTAAGTAAGTCATTGCTAGTAACTGGATCGATGCGTTTTCCTTTTTTTTTTAATTTAAAATTCTATAAAACGCATGTTTCTAAATAGTATTTAATTATGATTTTTTTCAAGGAGTTCTTTAGCACTATTCCACTGTCGACATACACTATAACTAAGAATTTATTAAAATCGACTAATTGACTTTTAGTAATATTTTTTGAAGATCCAAACCACTATTCTCATTAGCCCGCCATAAACTTCTGGAAATTGTTTTTATGACACGAAAATCAGGAGCCTCCTACTTAAATATCCATAACAAGAGCTTAGATCTCGTAGCACTAATTTGTTTAATTATTTTTAAATATTACTGATTTTGTCAGGTGCACTAAAGTTGTATTTTTAATATTTTCCAGTATTTTTTTCTTCACAACGCAGATTCATTAAAACCGCTTAACGTAATCGAGCTTGAGAGACTGAAAGGGTGCGAATTACATCATCATAAATTAAAGCCACTTATAATTGCCCTTTCTAATTTGGCTTTCGCCAGTAAGTAATGCGTTCGCGTTCATCTGGAATTGCTTATATTTATACCGCTGCCTCTACCAGTTTTATTTCAATGTGTAATTCAGTATGAAATAAATCGTTTAAATTCATCCGCAAACGAGTCTAGCAATAAATTGTCGGCGGTCAAATATTTTTATCCATATTGACGGCAACTCGCTGTTCCAGTTACTTGAATTATTAAAATTTTCGTTGTAAATAATTTGAATAATTTTACAAGTCAGCAATTAGTACGAGCATGTCTTGTTTAATTAGATAAATTCTAGATATAAATAAACGCTAGCTGCGATGATGGAGATCATTACTTTTAGGTTTTATTTGCATAGGCGTACTTTTAATTGCACTCTCTTTATCTGAGTCGGCCTTCTCGCTCGCTCCCTACATAAACAAATAAATTTGTTTGCCGAGGACGTCCCGCAATAAAAATCCGCGACATCGCACAAAAATTACTGGCATCTCCCAGATATTTTAAATAACAGGCATGTAATAGCCTTCATCTTCGCGGTTTTAATTATTCGCTACATCTTCGTCCACTGGTAAAAGTTTACTAATTGCTTCTTACATGTTATCAAACGACGATAGCAGTTTTTACATTCTTCGCTACCGCTGCTCCAATTAACCGGCCTTAGTTTACGGTTTACAGGAATAACACCGACCTGCAGAAAATTATTAATTGCGCCTCCTTAACTGTTACGCATCTTCTGTACGCTTAACAATTTGTTATGTCCCCGAACGGAATTTATCGCTTCATCTTCTGGGAAACCTGAAATTTTGACCCTTAAAAAGCTTAATAAACCCGCAGACAAATGGCGTTGACCAACTCTTAGTCGAAAGCGTTTAGTTATCTCCGACCTTAATGAACTGATAAAGACATCTCATATCTGAGATAAAATTCGTTTAGATTGATTGCGCTTTATAATCGTTAATTTAATTATCCAGGAAATGGGCATAACTCTTACATAGGACCGGATTTCTAACGTGGGATAATAATTTGAAGCTGATAGCTGGAGTTATTTTCTTATTTTTGGTCGCCGCTGCTGCCTACGTTTTCCTGTATTTTTGTCTTGAATAAATTAGGTTTGTTGTCAAAAGATCTCATCGTGAGATTTTTATGATTATTACTGAAAGTAGGGTACTACACAGACTTCAGGTTTTCAACAAATGCATAATTAATGTGTTTTTCAGATCCGCACTGATACTTCGCAGGCAAGATGAAATTTATATACTAGGTATATAAAGTGTTTCAAATATATTTCTATATTACTTATAATAATAAATTATATATATACAGAATGGCAGCATTATGACGTTTAAGCTAAATCATACATTACTCAACCTATTTATTTCATGGAAAGAAGGTATAAAGCGGATTTTTGTAACTGTAAAAAGGTTATAAATCGTAAACGGGTTTAGGGGTACATCTTCCGACAAACTGTAAAGTAAAAGTAAAGTAGAAACCCATGAAGAGACTTCAGTTACATATTACGTAGGATTATTTCCAATTTTACGTACCTGCCTGCTATAATCAATTAAAAGTGGAAATTTATCGAAACCTACCCCAGCGATCAAGAGGCTAGATTTGTTTTCAATGGTATATTACTTTACAAGGGATGTAGGTAAGATTTACACTACAGAGGACCATTTGATGCCTGGGTGAGCGAAGCGAACGAGGGTAGCACGGTACGAGGTAGTGTAAATCCTCCTACATCCTGTGTAAAGTACATAATTTTTTGCACTACCAATATTTCTTTAAGTAAAGTAAATGGTAATACCTAGCGTAAAATTATTACATTTTCTAAATTATAGTAGCCTTATAGCGCTGTGACGTTTTGTTTGACAGTTATAAAAGCACTGTGAAAAATTGTTGGAAATGCCTGAATACGATTGCCAGTGACGTTTTGTGAGCTATGTGATTATATTCTGATTAAAAATGGATAATAGTACGAGCGATAATGGTTTTCTTCCTGTTAACCAAATGGCAGACATGGCATCTTGTTAGTTGTAATAAATGCCGGATGTAAATAATTTACTTCTCTAGGAGACTAAGTACATTATCATGAAAATCGTAACAATTTTTGTAAACGTTTCCTACATCCCTCAAATCTGACACTGCAAGTGAAAAAAATGTTTTTTAGCATGCTTCCATACACGATTTTTTTGCAGAAAAAAGGAACAAAATTAGAAGCAATAATAATCGAAATAAAGATCATCTGCGCGCCAATTATCCATTTTGTGAGTTTACAATGCCTGCAAGCAATGTTGTCAGTATAAGCGATTTGTCGCAAATTGGGCTACAGTTTGGGGCAGGATTGATCTCTGTCACGCAAATTACAAGCAATTGACGACAGAGCATACAAAAATAAGCAGTAGGACGATTCTTTATTACTTTATACTAATATTTGCAATACGACTAAATTCACCCATGTTTATGTACAGGGAAACTTTTTTTATGAAAATGAAGTTTGCCCTTTTTTGTACATTTTTTATATTCGTGATATTAAAATATCGGTGTACCCCCCCCCCCCCCCGGTCATTACTCTGTGTGATTGAGAGTCTATCCACATTTAGTAATTTTCTGGGATAAAAACAAACAGTTTCTTTATTTCTATGTTACGCAAAAGAATTTATTTTGTGAATTCCAATTTTTTAAAGAACGTTTGCAGATAGTTATTTTGTTGTCTCACATTGAGAATTACCAATACATAGTTAAAAATATTCTAATATATTTCGACACCTGGTGTCTTCTTCAGTTAGTATTAAAAAGTGTTCACACATTATTTTTTTCTACGATCGTGTCAAAATGACAACTGTTTGCACCGTTTCTAGTGTCAAAAGTGACGTTTATAGCACTCTTAATATTAGCGCTCGAATTACGTCTTTTTAACACTTTACCATTAGAGGCGTGTTTTAATAATTTATTAAAACACACTTTGCCGTAAGTTTGAATATTAACATAACCTAGAATATCTAACACAATGTGACGGAAAAAGTGTCACCGAACTAAGTTTTTATATTTCTGTTACGATCGTAGAAAAAATACCGTATGATACACGTGTATAAGAGCCATTAAAGCACTAGCGACGTTAACTCGTCGCACGAGCTTTAAAGAGGTACTTATACACTAGTATCATAATATACTTTTGCTTCCGCTAATTTAAAAAGGAATCTTCGATATATCAACATCTCTCTGAATTGAAGAAATATTTAGATTTCTATTTTTTGTGGATTTAATTTTATGGCTGTATACTTCATTTACAAACTGTGATATGATAATGGGTGAATAGATAATTCAAAATCATGTTAAAATTGAAACAAACAATCTTAATTGATCAGAAAAATTACAAATTTTATAATACGACAAAAATTCAACCAAACTACAGAATTAAAATGATGTTTTAACGTTATCTATAATCAGTAAATTAATAATTTCAAATTCATACCATGAATCTTACCAAGGGAATCTAATATAAATATAAATCACAAGCAGCACACGTTTAACAAGAAATAAATTCGTTTTAATTTCAAAGTCAGCCTCATTTCCAACTATACAAACATTAAGACAAAAAAAAAAGAAAACTAAAATTTCAGTTAAATAATTATTTATAAATCGGGACTAGTATATAATTGCTTTTAGAGGGACAGAAATATTCACAAAAATGAAAATCTTTATTAATATATCATTAAAAAAATTACTGAAAGTTAAAATAAAATATTGGAATAATGAAAAACTAATCAACAAAGCATCTTTTAAAAGTAAATCTAAATGATAAGCTTCGTCTCATTTTACATAGTACCCATTAGCCTATCACAGTTTTTCTAAATGAAGTATACAGCCATAAACTTAAACCCAAGAATAATAGAAATACAAATATTTCTTCAAATTCAGAGGAATGTTGCTATATCGAAGATACCTTTTTAAATTAGTGGAAGGAAAATTATTAAACATATCTTAATGTGTAAAAACTTTTTAATACTAACTGAAGAAGACACGAGGTGTCGAAAAATATTAGAATATGTTTAACCATGAGTTGTTAATTCTCGATGTGAGACAAGAAACATACTAGCTGCCACACGTGAATAAAGAGATTTTATCCTTTCTGGGAAATTATCTCACGAGGCGAAGCCTGTGATTTTCCTCTTATAAATAAAATGTTTCTTTATTCACTTGTATCATACATACCTATTAAGTTTATCATCTAAATACATAAAGTTAAGTGTCCTCACTGACCGACTCACTCATTACTGTATCTTAAGCAGCGTCGGACTGGCAAAATTTGGCCTACCGGGCAAAGGATGCATGTGGCCTCCACATGTAAAAATAAGAGGAAGGGGGGGGGGTAAAAAAATATTGATTCTAATAATTTTAACATTTAAACATGAAACAAGGTTACAAAAAATAAAATAAATAGGAGTTAGGTAATTATTATATTCTTACGAGTATAAACTTTGAAATTCAAACAAATAACGAAAAAATATTCTTTATCTATTACGATTTATGAACTTTGAGTTTGGAACAATTACAACGAAAAAATATAAATAATTATGATCACAAGCTTTGACCTTATAGGAGCTTTTACCCTCTATTCCATTATAACAATTATACTTAACAATATGGATCACATCAATAATTTTGATTTTAAAGAGATTGATTTATTTGGCAACTTGTCAATGATTTCGTCGAAATTCAAGCTTTGAAGTAGAGCACACTCCACATTCAAAATTATAAAACATTCTAACCTTTCTTGTGATAAAGAAGCTCTTAGCCTATTTTTGATTATTTCCACTTTAGAAAATACGCGTTCACAGGCTACTTGGGTGAGTGATAATGTCAGTAAGTATTTGTAGGCTAAGTACAAATTGCTATATGTAATGTCGCGCAAATTATATTTGTGTAAAATGTTAAAGCAACAATTCATACAACCCGCACAATCACTTTTTGCCCCCTCTTCTTCTTCTTCTTCCCGTGGTACTACAGTCTTCATTAGACCTTGACCTCCCGCAGACGTCGCCTCCAATCTTTTCTGTCTCTTGCTGCCCCTTTCCAGTTTGCTACTCCTAGCAGCTGTCTGGCATCATTCTTGATGTTGTCCTTCCATCTCATTCTCGGCCTTCCCCTTTCTCTTCTTCCTTCGATTATCCATTTTCACTTGCCGTTTCCGTCTCTTTAAGTTCAGTCCGATCCGAAGTTCTGCTATGGGTTTCGTAACTATGGGTTTTTTCCGGGATAAGGGTTTAAAAAGCACCCCAGGGGTAGTTAGCCCTTTGCCCAACCCCCTTTTCGGAGGACGATTTGCTCGGGTACCTCGGGATTGCAAAGCCCGTACCAGCATCTTAGATGTTGTCCCCTCACCAATGCAAATATTTAATTGAAAACTTGGATCTTCTTCAGTGTAATTTTCGTTGTCATCACTATTAGTGTCGTGATCAGGGGTCGTGGTTGTTTCAGTCACAGTCACCATAGGCTGGGATTGTTCTTTTTGTAAAGTGAAATTTTTTTTAGAGAAATGAGTAAATTTTTGTTTTATAATGTCTTGTGGGATGTTTCTTAGCTTTGAAATTGCGACAAAAGCGAAATCAGGAATAGTTTCTCCGTTTAGTTGAGCAGTATGTTGAAAAGTACTCGGATCAAAGGAACTGAAAGTTCTTTAAACCTCCTCATTTTTAGTGAATCGGTCTTACATGCTTTGCATTAATTGATTAACAATCACTTTATAAGTTTCCACTTCAAATTTTTCAATAGTAATATAACAAGGGCGAGACATACTTACCGATAATTTTGCACACGCCAAAGATCGAGTGCTGGTTGCAATGAAAACTGTCCCGAGGGCAGTTTTCTAAGGGCAATCAGCACGATGACTCTTGGCACGGGCAAAATTATCTGTAAGTGTGTTGCCCGCGTTTATATTTTGAAGACTATTCAACTCACCCCCTTCATGTTAACTATTAACCAATCATAATTTAGTATTGTTGTTATTTGCACCAATGAGCGTAAATTATACTGAAAATCGTACGACACTCATTAATGACCAATAGAAAAATTAGTTCACGAGCCGTATCCAAGACAACAAAAAAATTTCTTGGAAATTTTTTGTAGGTAGACATTACTTCTTTTTAGGGTTTGTGTCGTTACGATTTTCTTACCGAATCTGCATTCGAGCATTAATTCATATCCGGAAATTATTTTTCGTGCACTCAACAACGTCCTAATTTGCCCTCGCGTCCCGCTCGGGCAAATTAATACGACGTTGTTGAAACGCACTCAAAAAAATTTCCGGAACGAATTAATGCTCTTATGAGATTATATGTGACAATTTTCACTAGTGAAAATAATCGACAATTTTCACTAGTGGTATAGTGAATATTTTAAACAAATGTGATTTTTATTAGAAAAAGTCAATATGGTGTTCTATTACTATAGAAATTGCGTAGTTTGTTGGTAGATTTACTGAAAACTAATTTGAAAAAGTAGTTTGGTTCATTGAATAGTCTCTCGAATACCATTCTTAGTCAAAGTTAAGTAGATTATTTTTGCGGTGGTATCACTACTCATGTCCTTTGCGATTAAGATTAGTATTCGTGCTAGCGCACTCGTCCTAGTCGAACCTAAGTCCAATTGACATTCGTGATACCACAGCAAAAATATTCGACATAACGTTGACTACTCATGGTAGCCTATTATAAGTGATTATTACACAAAAGCCGTATACGATTTATGATTTAAAATTGATCTAATAATGTCAAAAACCTCAAATTGCTTGTTTCTCACACTTCTATTTCTAATTATAACACCATCTACGAGGTTGATAATCAGCACTAAAGAGCTTATCGCTTGATAATCATCCCTAGGGCGTTTATCAGGTAATTAGTTCGGGATTGGTCGATTTTCAAAAAATGCATGGTTCTCATTGGATGATATCAGTCATGTGACAGTTGTTTGTAATAATCATTTAAATACGCGTTCTCTGTAATTGAATCAAGGAATTTTGTGACTGACGCTGCGTCAATTCCACAACTACTAAGAAATAATAGATGCATGATGCATGCATGCACAAACAAAACTGGGACAATACTTTGACACAAAGTTTGGATTTTTTTGAATTTTGTAAAAACATTTCTGCAGTTTCTTTTGTTTTTATGTTTTGAAAAAAATATGTGTGCCCTCCAAACTGGATTGGCCTACCGGGCATTTGCCCGGTTGCCCGGTGGGCCAGTCCGACACTGATCTTAAGATCCACATAGCCTAGGAAGCATGATGATTCTTCGTATACTGTAGAGGTGCACTAAGAAGGGATTTTTTGAAATTCGTCTCTGAAGGGGGTAAAATAGGAGTTTCAATAATAAGACAATAAGATGGTTGCCGAAGACTGACAATGTGAACTGTCGCTTTTTCACATTTGTAATCAATCATTAGATGTAATTTTTCATACTAGTTTGTTGAAAAATGGTTTCTTCTCTAAACACAAGGCTAATGTAGCGTTCCGCTACATGCAGCTTTGGCGACCATTACTTGATTACTTAATATAAATAATAAATAGTTTAGATTTTTACATCATCTAAAGTAGTTGTAAATATAATGAAGACATGCAAGCCGACGGCAAACAACTAGACCACCATCTTAACAACTCCCCCCGTTTTTTATCCAACACAAGCAGCAAGCAGCAGACCTGAATAATCACGAGCAGCCCAGACCTACTGGTGGTTGTAGATAACTTTATAATATGGTACCCGGCTCCGTCTATAGCCGCGGATGGTAGTTTAGGAGGCGTCAATTTGCCAGCGTATGTGTTATTGGTGGGGAATTCGATTGGATTACGCTTCTTTTTTGTCAAAAACACTTTAGCTCGGGAAATGATGACCAATTTATAATAGTTAAATCATTTCCTGGCTAACCTTTTGACGTTTTTTACTGTTTGTCTAATATTTGTTTGTTGCAGGTTCTGTTTTTTGCCTTGTGCCGCAACTTTTTCTTTAATTTTTTCAAGTTACGCAATTAAGGGCCGGTTGCAGAAAGCAATATTAAGGGCCGGTTGCAGAAAGCAATGTTAAGTCTGGTGTTAGCTAACATCGCGTCAAAGTGAACAAAATCGCATCAAATTTTGTTTACTAATGTATTAGTTACCATAAGCATTTGAGATTTGATTGGTTTTTGTTCACTTTGACGTCGCGTTAGCTAACACCAGACTTAGGTCCGGTTGCAGAAAGCAATGTTAAGTCTGGTGTTAGCTAACGTCGCGTCAAAGTGAACAAAATCGCATCAAATTTTGTTTACTAATGTATTAGTTACCATAAGCATTTGAGATTTGATTCGTTTTTGTTCACTTTGACGTCGCGTTAGCTAACACCAGACTTAACATTGCTTTCTGCAACCGGCCCTAAGTCTGGTGTTAGCTAATGCGACGTCAAAGTGAACCAAAACGAATCAAATCTCAAATGCTTATGGTAACTAATACATTAGTAAACAAAATTTGATGCGATTTTGTTCACTTTGACGCGACGTTAGCTAACACCAGACTTAACATTGCTTTCTGCAACCGGCCCTAAGAGTTTTGTGGCATTTTTAGATTAATTTTAAATCATAATTGTGTAATAATCTTCAAAATATAAACGGGGGTAACATACTTACATATAATTTTGTCCGTGCCACGAGTCACCGTGTTGGCTGCCCTCGGGACAGTTTTCATTGCAACCAGCACTCGATCCTTGGTGTGTGCAAAATGATCGGCAAGTATGTCTCGCCCTTGGTATATTACTATTGATAATACGACATACTTCTTTTATTTTATTTAGGTACCTACATGGAAAATATTATGGTAAATGGAAAAAAATGCCGCATCATGTTAGGTGCTGTTCTACTCTCTTTCGTATTGCATGTAGTCAATAAATAGAACTCAAAAGCTGCAGACGCAAATTGTACAACACGCTACAACAAATTGGGCCAGGTTTCGAATATTGTCTTGCAATCGAGATAGCGATAACGATGTTAATTAGTTGATCTATTCAGTAGATTATGTTGCAAATTTTGTATAAATTAATAATATGCTAAGAGTTCGCTTCATATGTGATTCTAACAATATAGCGGCGATGATGTGTTTTGCCGCTAAAACGAGCTCTGTTGATCGCGAGAAGCAAAGATAATGCATTAGCTGTGCGAACGTTGAAAAGAACAGATTGCTCTTTCGCGCTCTCAAATTAAGCAAGGACCCCAAAAATGGCATTCAAGCTGCGGCGCTAAAAGCTTGGGACTTCCAAAAATCGCCACGTAATCCGCAAGCCCTGAAGTCAGAAAGTATAATAACAGCTGCAAGCATCTATGATCGGCAACGCCGTCCATTTCAGCATATGACTTACAATGAGGATCAACTTATTCAAGCTACATAAAATAAGTGCGTTGCATACCTGCACGTAATTAGTAAAGGTTGGTGGTTTATGTTTGAAAATTGTACAATTCGATACCTAGCGTTCCAAAGCGCTAACGTTTTTGAGCGCGGCCGAGAGCTATCGCTGCAGTCTGTAACGTCAAGCATCAGTCCATCATTAAAATATTCGATTACATTGCCAAGCTCGGTAAAATACCGTGAGCAAGACCGGATTTCATGCAGGGCTGTTATGCGATTTGATGTGCGCGTATAAGACAATATTTTTGGTTACCTTTTGTTGTTGTTTTTATCAATGTATGTCACTCGTCGCTATTCTAATTTTGGTTGACTGGTAAATGCGCGTGCAACTTAACGTAGCACTCGTAGTTTTAATGTTATTAATCGATACTGTTTGCGTCGTCAACAGCCATTTATTTTATTTGCAATTCTATTTGGTTTCGTGTTATATATGTTTATGTTCAAAAACAATATTTATTTGTTTTACACTGATAGTGAGCAAATTGTATTTTATTTAGGTAGAAACTCGGAGAATACATTTTAAGCTTTGATCTATAGTGGGCCAACTTTGTTATATTGAATATCCATAACCTCGCCTGTAGGAAAAAGTAAATGCTCTCGTTCCATAAACTAAAACTAGTTGGCAACAAAAGGGCAAATAGGTATAATAAATTAACACAACTACCGAATTACCAATCGGCTCATTGCAGTATGTCTTGCAACGATGTTCGAAGTTCGAACCACATTATGGTATTAACGTTAAACAACACAAACAGTTATAGTATAAGGTCGCAAACTGAAATAGTTTAGACATTTACTAATTATTTCTTTAAAATGATTTAACTAATACTTGTGTAACTTATTTCATACCCACTGTACGTCTACATTTAGTTAATAATTGACTCAACGTTTAGTTCATAATTGAGCATCCTTTGATAGTTTTCTATTAGGTATTGCTATCGTAAAAATTATTCTAAACTTTAAAACTCTTAAATGTTTTTTGCATTATGTCCAATTATTATTTTTCTAAGACAAATTTTAATACTACTTATTAATTTCAAAATAACGGGGGGAGGTGTTTTAATTTAAATTTTCTTAAAATATATAATGCACTAAATATAATCAAGTACAATAATTATTACTATATATTGTAGTTATTATCAAACCTTGTAATTAATTCTGCAAGTAACAGATCGCAAATTTGCATCACATGGTTGATTTACAAACACCTCAAAGGAGCTTACACTATACTTCCTTCTAAATAATACGATTGTTAAAAAATTATTTCTTTTAACAAAATTAAAGCAGTTTTCAATTTATCTTTTGTTTATATTTGTATTTTTTCACTTTGTCTTTCATAGATGATCAAATCAATGTAAAAACAATGATTTTTTTCTGTTTAACTGCTTGGTTGGCTTGCTCATCTAAAAATTGTATTTAGCAGCTGGAGGGTTTAAGTTCAAATTCGAATTGAATTATTTTTTTAAAGCAGGTATTTAATCTTACTTCCATCGCGTATATCCTACAAATCAAATTTTCCTCGGCACCAAAACCCCCAAACAAGGGTCGACGTTTGTTGATGTGTATTGTTTGGGTATTTTTAATATTTCGAATTGGTGGCCGCAAAAAAATGGGTATAGAATTCTAGGCTAAAAATGAAACTGTTACAGAATTTTAAATTTCTTTTCAGTTTCTCTATTTTTGCTTCTATTTTCTCATTTTTCCTAGTTTTCTTATTATATCATAATATTGACAGATTACGATTTTGAATTTTATTTTATTTCATCCTAATTTAACATCGACTTAGAATTTTCTCGTGGGTAACAGGAACTTCACTAATTATATTACTAAGCAAACGCAAAGTCTATCATCTGTGAATATTTTAATAATCGAAGCCTGAGCGTCCCAATTAGGTATTCAGCTAAAACTAATTAGATGGCCATAGACAGATGACCGCCACCAGAGCAGTCCGGCCACCACGTCTCATTATTTGGCTTTCATCAATGATATCTAAATTACTGGGACCAATTTACCATTTTCTTATTTAGATAATTTTTAAGAGATACGAGAGGCGAACGGTTTCAGGTTGCTGCATTTTTTGCCGATTACTTCTGCTTAATTGCCCAATTTGTATGTCTCATATAAAAACCCCTGGAACGTTCGGAGGTAAAGATTAACAACTTTTAACATAATATTTATTTGTAACCCGCGAGGCAAGAGCAAATGGAACATTCTTTTGTTGAGTGAAGCTGCTCCAAAAGCTCCGACTTCACAAAAACTGCGTCGTTTCCTAACGACCATTCAAATTTAAGCGTGCGGTTGACTTATAATTAATAGAGGTGCTTAACGTTGACTAGGCAGTGGTAATCAGCCGATAATGATGGGAACTACAATTAATATCGCTGATGACCACACAAACGACTTTGAAGAAAGCGAGTTAAGTGGTAAATCATATCACAAAGTACTAATTTGTCGTAATATGAGTGTATTAATGGGCCAAATTAATTCGTGCTCAAAAATACTCCACTTTGTTTACGTTACGAAACTTAATTCATTTATATTAAAGTTCTTAATTTATAATGAAATAATGTACCCGGCTTCAGTAAAAATGTCATTTAAATAAAAGATATTAGACAGATAATTACAATAAAACCATTTGTAAACAACAAGCTCCGTTAATTCAATAACTAATAGTTGTGGCTTGCCCCATGAAGCATTATTATTCATTAATTTGAATAGAAAATCCTGCCACCACTGACATCACTTTATTAACTCGCACTTTCAGATATGGAAATTTAGGTAGTCTGAGAATACACTTTTCGAAAATGTATCGAAGATTTATTTGTTTACTATCTAGTTAGTAACGCATGCGAGTTACAATATGCCCAGCATAAACTAAGAAAAGTTTACTTAATTGATAAATGATTTTCCAATCTATTTAAATATAACTACATTTAACAAAATTATTCTAGTTATATTCCGATGATTGATTTTTGTATGAACCGGAAAATTGTTGTAGTGTAAATAAATGAAAATCTTTATCTGTCAGACAACCAAGTAACAAATAAATGTGTACCTCGTAATGAGCTTACAAGAGAAAAAAACATGAAATTGAAAATTTAAAAACATAATTTATCATTTTTCAGTACCTACTGCTTTAAATACTTTCTAATAAATAAAAAACAGTTTACAAAGATTACATGTTATAACGCGCTCTTTGTTAATCCTTATTTATAGCTGATGAAATGCTGGTTTAAGTAAAACGTTAATAAAAAATGATACTACTAGCTCTGAATGGGGTGCATTAGATGAGATGGTAGAAAGGAATAAAATTCCAGAGCGGCAAAAACCTAATCAAAAACTATATAAAAGTGAGAAACCATGAAACAAACTTTGAAAAATACACAACGGTACTCGAAGGACGAGGAAAATCACTAAATCCAAATAGAGATGTGCAGGGATACTGACATAAATTGCAATAAAATATTAGTATTCCAACAAAAACACCATAGTAAATAATATTAATTACGTATAACCAGCATAGGTAAATGCTCATGGGCGTTCAACTAACTAAATTCAAAATACTGGAAATATATAAATAACATGTAATTCATTATATTCAAAAAGAAGTTGGGAATCAAATTAACTGTTTAGCTTCAAATTATTATTACACAAATAACACCACGTTCGCTGAATTAAGAACGAACCAGAATTCAGATAAATAATGTAGGTCAAAAGCGTTATTGGGATATATTTTTCAGAAAATGAAAAGCATACGGAACACATTGCAAGCATCAACATATTTAACTACAGGAGAGCGTTTGGGATCGATTTGAAAAAGCAGAAAAGGCCCTAATTGAAAAAAAAATCACCCTTGTATTATTCAAAAATTGTTGCATAAAATGATCGGCGAACTCCGTTTTACGACGAAGCCTCATCTAAAAAATGCAATTATAAATGTGGTATTATTTATTGCATCCCATGAAAGCTCTTCATTCCAATCACCGAATAAACGGGAATGTCACTAAAGCTTGACCCGTGTACTATTTTAAAATAGATCCATAAAGTACGGCAAGCAAGTGAAATGGGTAAACAACTGATGGTTGTTTACTAGTGCCTAGAGTCCCTGTATATGCCGTTCACGATCTTTTTGGGTCAGATGAGGCTATGACCATCTAATAATTTTGTTGGCAGTACCTCTGTGGCAACTAAATTCCCTTTTTCGACACTTTTTGTGTTAGGTTGTTTTCAGTGTAAGGTTATATTTTCTGAATAGGTACATTGTGGCCGGATCTGTGTTTAAATTAAGGATAAAAATTGAAATGATTTGACAATTGACGACAGAAACGAAAATGAGAACTAATGCATCAGAAAAGCATTCAATATTAATGTTTATTGCGATTTGGATAAGAATTGTGTACATGCTATGAATATGCCACTTTATTTTACATGCTTACTGCATGGTTGCTTTCTTGCTGATGTGGAAGGATAAAGACGTCACAAACTGATGCCAAATAAATTTAGTAGAGCAATTGAGCAAAATTGGTCTTATAGAAATTTACATGTGAAAAATGTAAATATCTTGTCAAATGGATCGCTTGCTGATTTTACTTCATGTTGATTTTCACATCTGCTACATAACATTTCAACACTAAAATAGTAATAAGTAGATAGGCAGTAAATTATTATACATTACTATGGATTGTTTTTCCTTTCCAAAATTTCATTTTTTAACGGCCAACAACTATATTCTCTTGCCTCCACATCAACACGTGTTTTTTTTAATTTGGTCTGTCCTTTTTAATTGAAAGTAGCCTCGTTTAATGGATTTTTTTTTATTGTAACAAAATTATTTTTGGCATTTTGACTTCTCCTTTGACGGAAATTAATAGTTATTTAAGTGGCAAGCTTAGTAATTTAGCCTTTATGGGCGAGCCGGATAATTTGCAGGGAGAGTTACGTAGAAGCGAGCCCTGTAATCCGGTGAGCCCCAATAAAGGCTAATTGCAAGCGAGCCGCGTACAACGTTTTATTTTCTCTTGGAGAAC
This sequence comes from Agriotes lineatus, assembly GCA_940337035.1. Taxonomy (NCBI): domain Eukaryota; kingdom Metazoa; phylum Arthropoda; class Insecta; order Coleoptera; family Elateridae; genus Agriotes; species Agriotes lineatus. The sequence goes on from CALNHX010001542.1 coordinate 139,050, forward strand.
ATCCTGAAAATTAATATTAGTGAACAATGAAGGATGCAATTATTAGAAAACAAGGTGCTTGTAAAGTCGCGATGGCAGCATTTTACAGGCACCTGGCCTGTAAAGACTCTTTTACCGGTCAGTTCAGACGACAGTAACACTTTACAGGCACCTAGGCTGTAAAGACTCATTTACCGAGCAGTTCAAACGACAGTAATGACCGTTTAACAATTCAAGAGGAAATAAAATTATTTTTACACACCTGATAAATCATTTATTTTAAAACGAATTTAAAATAATAAATCTGGCAATGTGGTGGCAAGAAAATGTCGAACTAAATTGACAGAAAAAAAGTTGCATTCGCTACATCACCGAATCAGTTAGTTGAACATGAAAAGAAAAAATCGTAGTCAACTCGGTCTGAAAAAGGTCGTGAACGGATTATATATAGTACCATAAGAGTTGAGAAAACGAAGGAATTCATTGTTATTGGTGGATCACGCGCGTCTTATATTTCAATACTCATTGCCTTAGAAACAGTTTCACATTAATCAAATTTGACAAATTGTTCATTGAAGTCAAAACTTGTCACTGAAAATGTAACAATATATGTTTATTCGCAAACGTCACAAAAGTGACAACTTATTTAATAATAATAATAATAATAATAATCTTTATTGTCCAACAGCGGCAGCCAATTATAGGACAAATCATACAAAAACGTTATTACAAAAATACATTAATAAGCAACAAAAACGATATATAGCTATTAAACAAAAAATAAAGAATAGTTCAGCTACATTTAAAATTACAAATATCAAACCAACTTAACCCTAGGTACTATCGATAAGAATAACAAATACATATTTAGAAAATACAAATATTAAATAAACATTTCATCATGAATAAAGAAATAATTATGAATGGTTTGAATAATTTTAATCTAAATCAGAGATGATAGATAATAACAGCGAATACTGTTATCAATTAGGAATTTGACGGGATGCTTGCAGGATATTCCGTATACTATCTGAGTGAATATCTACCTCGCTACTTATGGCATTAAAATTAGCACACATTGTATATATGGGCGATTTAAGCATAACATTTGTTCTGGAGACAGGCTGATAAAAGGTTTTATTTTGTCTCATATTAACTCGTGGAACATGGAAGGTAAGACTGGATAAAATGCAAGAACAGTCTATTTGATTATGCAATATTTTGTAGAGAAATGTGAGGCTGGCAAAAACTCTTCTAGTTTCACAGGAAGTAAATTGGAATGCATTCAATAAAATGTCGTTATCAATACCCCTTGCAGGATAAGAACCAAATGTTTTCAGCCAGAGATATTTTAAAAATTTTCTTTGTACGCCTTCAATCATTGATCTCTGATACTCATAAAATGGATACCAAATAATACTGCCATATTCAAGTTTTGAACGGACAAAGGCGAAGTAAAGCGTGATTAATGCTGAAGTATTTGTGAATTGTTTACAATTACGCAAAATAAAGCCAAGCATTTTGTGGGCTGACGCAGCCACATTATTAATATGAGTGATAAACGTAAGTTCATTATCAAACAGTATGCCTAAGTCCTTTGTTTGTTCAAAGCGTGCCAACACTATTGAATTGATTTTATAATCAAAGATGAGCGGAGTAAATTTACGTGTATATGTCACAACTTTACATTTGTCTTTATTGACAAGGTAAAAGTGTCACTTTATCTGCCTAAGCAGACAAAATAGCGACTTTTGCGTACTTTATCTGCCTAAGCACACAAAATGATTGCTCTCTTTCTTTCTTTCTATGTTTGTTCGCCATCTCCTCCGAAGATACTGGACCGATTAAATTGTATGATGGCTTAAAATTTTGCTCATTTTTAGAATTAGTTCGTAGGCCGGTTTTTATTTTCAAAAAAGTACGAAAAAGTTTTAATTTAAATAAACCTTTAAGCAGCGGATCGGAGCATCTGTCGCCGTGGGTTATGGTGTGACAGCTGCTGTGGCCGTGTGCTATTAGCACGGGTGATTCAGTATGTTCATATATCATTACAGTTGGGCGTTATCTGAACAACAGAGGTTGGCGCAGGGGTACAGTGCTAGCCTGAAATTTACCTGAATACGTTTGCGGATAAAATAGTATATGTTATTCGGAGTAAAAGTGACTTTATGTGGCTTAGCTGAATTATTTGCCTCACTAACGTTCGGCTAAATAAACTTCAGCTTCGCTACATAAAGTATCACTTTTACTCCTAATAACATAATCTACTATTTTCATGCAAATATTTGGAGCTCCACTTTTATCTAAGTGTCTGAAATGACAGGTTGCTGTATTATTGGCTGAAAAAACAGATCCGAACAAGGTTTTCTATTTCTAAAAATCTTAAAAACGGAGAGCTAAGAGAGCAGCATTTCAAAAATAGTCCATTTTAATGAAAACCAGTGGGAAGAAGTACGCATGGATGACAGAAGAAAATTAAAAGATGCTGTCGTTACTACTTCATTTTCATATCGTATAACCAGACCTGAAAATGAAATTTTCTTCAATTCTAAAGATTACTTTTCCGCTGGACCTTTGTCTGAACTTTTCTGACAGAAATAGTAACAAACAGGAAGCTGCTACCAAATCCACGTATAAATTCCTATACCAAAGCAAGGATTGCGTTTTCCATTCAAAATTAATAACCTGCATGCAAACGCATAAACAATTTAAAAAAGAATAACGTTATCCTGAGCAAGAAATTACACAATGAAAAGAATAAAAACGAGAAACTCTAAAAAGCTCTCAAAAACATTTTTACTAAAGATAAGTTCGAAGCCTCTCAAAAACTATCGTTTTAGGAAATGTTCAGATATCTGCTATACGAAATGTGTATACGTATTTCAGTTTTTTAACACTTGTTACTTATTTCTGATAGAAACAGTACTCCACGCTATGTTTTGAGTGCTTTGAAGCAGCAGCAGAAATTTAAAAAACGTCTTTTAGATAAAACGATCTAGTGACTTGCAAACAGTATTTCTGCACATACATGTTTTGTATCAAATTTGGCCGCTGACTTTGGGTTCTCTCAACTCTTATCTAACGACTCGTATTTACAGGGTCCCTATTAGTGTCTAAGTACAAGTTTAAAATTTTCAGTAAGAAACCTCCATAGCGAACGTGATTCGACAAGCTATGTGGTTTCAATTTTAGCGAGAAGCATAATGGTGAAGGCTGCGTACCCGAGTACACGAATAGAACCGGCATAATAGATATTCATCTAAGAAAAATCTATATAGTCGTGATTTTTGGCACAAAAGTTCCCCAGCACTCTAGGAGCGACCCTTTAGAAGTCCCCGCCTCTGGATTGCCGGCGTTGTATCAAGGAGGCCTTGGCAGTAGTTAAAATAGTAGTTTGTACAACGAGAGTGGATATGATGTCCATATCGCACGAGGATAAAGTTTGAGCACGACGCCGTAGGCGGAGTGCTCAATTATCCGAGGGCGATATGGACATTCCACTCGAGTTGTACAGTGTATTTTTTCTACGACCTATCAATGGAAAAGAATGGAAAATTAAAAGAAAATTTATTCAACGCTAATAAATAAGATATCTTACAACAAAATCACGTTTGCCACAAACAGGCACAGCAGGGCGTGCCCATTGCAAAACAAACAATTAATGAAAGTTGCCTAGGTAATCACGACTAACGTGGTTTGTGATTGGTGTATTTCATATCCACCCTTGTGTGGATATGAAATCATATACGTTCAGTTAACTACAATTGCCTACATATCCATTCTGTAGATTGTGAAGAAAACAGAATATATACATGCGGGAGTAGAAAAACATATTTTTTGCACTACTAATCTCAGAACGCACCCTTATTGGTCTATCTTTAGGTCGTGAAGTTGATTTTTTCCACCAAGAGAGAGAAAGTAAAATAAGCAATTTTCACCGTGGTAACCAATAAATTGCTAAGTTACCAAATATGACTATTTTAATTTTGAAGTTTTAAAGAGCTGTATTGTCAGGTTGGCAGTTAAAATATTTTCGAAAATTATTGGGAATTTTGGTATTAAGCCGTTTGGTAGTGCAAAAAATAGTATATACACCAAGGTAGCGAATCGTCTTATAACCTTCGCGCTTTAGATACTTCGCGCTGGGCGCTCAGTATCTAATATGCGCTCAGGTTATAATACCGCGCTTCGCTACCTTGATGTATAATATACTATTTTATTATACCTGCATCAGAATCGCCGTTTAAAGCACGCCTGAGCGTGCGAAAGCAGGAGATTAAAGCTCGCCGAGCTTTAAAGGTTGTCAAGGAAACGACTGAATGCAACAACGGACATCGACGCGACAAAAACGTAAATAATTCTCGTAACTATAGTAGCAATATTATTATGCCCCCTCGATTTATCACGACAAAAATTATTTCTAAGTTTTTAGTGCGTAATTTATTTCCAGTAATGGAGGTATAATAAAAAATAGCGTAAAGTATTCGTGGATAACTGGTCTTTAAAACACTTGCTCTATTTCGAGCACTCCGGCTAAGCCGTCGCACTCGAAAACTCGCGCGTGTTTTAAAGACCTTGTTATCCACTTATACTTTAATATACTATTTTATTATACCTGCATCAGAATCGCCGTTTAAAGCACGCCTGAGCGTGCGAAAACAGGCGAATAAAGATGCCGAGCTTTAAAGGTTGTCAAGGAAACAAGGTATATAGGTAACATTATAATTTCATCGCTATCTTTATTTTACTGACACGACTGAAAGCAACAACGGACGTGGACGCGACAAAAACGTAAACAATTCTCGTAACTATAGTAGCGATTCGAGCATCGGTCGCCGAACCGGGCGGACGTAGTTTAATCGCAGTGACCGCGTGAGATATCTAAATTCTACAAAATATTGTGATAAATATTTTAATAATATAAAAGTTTTAAACAACTTACTTTAAGTTGAGCCTATCGGAGGGCTCAAATTACCCTACAACAGCTATGAGTAAGAAACGTAACAGCAGTGACCTCTCACCTCCTGCCACGGCCGCTAACAAAAGGTATTTATTTAATCCCCAATCCCTCATTAAAGCTAATCCTTACTACCTACCTAATAATGTAATTACTACCGATTCAAATTCAAACCACACTCAAAATGAATCCAACAATGACACCAATAAACAAATTAAAATACCACCAATTTACGTACACGAAGCAACAAACTACCAAGAAGTGCTAAAAGATTTAAGCTCTAACGTTACGAAAGAATTTACTACAGTTTGTAAAGAAACAACACTACGGATCAACCTTACCAGCAGTGACGATTTCCGCGCACTTACAAAGTTTTACTCCGAAAACAACATTAAATATCATACGTATAAAGATCCAGCACAGCGTATAAATCAACTCTCCATTATCATACGAAACATACCAATCTCTATATCAGATACTGACATCCAAACCGAACTCACTAAACTAGACTATACGATAACCAAAGTTGCAAGACTCTACAACAAAGATAAATTTCCAATCCCTATCTGCGCTGTGGAGCTAACAAAAACCGATAAAGCAACAGATATTTTTAATCTCACTAAACTAGGACACTGTGTAATAGCTGTTGAACCAAGAAGAAAATCTAGAGACGTCCCTCAATGCCACAGATGCCAACGGTATGGGCATACGAAAAATTATTGTAAGTTAGAACCACGTTGTATCAAATGCACCAAGAACCACATGTATAACGAATGTCCCAAAAAACAAACAGAAAAACCTCAATTTGTAAACTGCGGGGAAGAACATCCCGCAAATTATAAAGGCTGCTCCTATTACGTAAAAATCAGCAACAATTCTACACAGAATACACATCAGCGAAACTCCAGCAGAAGAACCGACAGAACTTACGCGAACATAACTCAACAAAGCAATTGTACCCCAAACCCAAATGACAACTCCTCAGGTACCATTCAAACAATCATTAAACTAATAGTGAATTTAATAACGCCCCACCTGGATAAAATCAAACCTATTCTAACAGCACTAATACCAACACTGATTCAACATGGTATTATATAACGTACACACCATTAATAATATAACAATAGTTAACTGGAATGCTGACGGAATCAAAAGACAACGCTCTGAACTTATAAGTTTCTTGACAAGACATAATGTAGACGTGGGTTGTATATCCGAGACGCACTTAATCGAGGGCGAAACATTTAAATTGCCGGGTTATCTAATTTGCCGAAACGACAGAGCTGGAACCATAGCATCTGGAGGTGTTGCTATAATAATTAAACAAAAAATCGCACACTTTCAATTACCCAACATACAGCTAGCAAGTATAGAAGCAACTACAATTAATATACAATTAAACGACACCACACAGACAAAAATAATAGCCGCTTATAAACAACCAAACCGAAGACTAGCACAACAGGATCTTATTAGTTTATTCGATAATAACCACAGTACTCTTATGATTGGAGATTTAAATAGTAAAAATACTTTATGGAATTGCAGAGTCAATAACCCTGACGGCAAAAAACTACATACTTATACTACTATGCAAGCTATACAAATATCAGCACCAGACAAATTCACGTATTACCCTTACCAACTAGACAGGCAGCCCGATATCCTGGATATAGTTCTCCACAAGAATTTCACTAAACCTATATTTCAACAGGTCTTAACAGAAATTGACTCCGACCACCTCCCGGTACTATTGTCTTTCTCACACATGCCTCAATACAACCCTCCAACCCCAAAACTCATAAATGGATTTGTCAACTGGGATCTCTTCATGAGTAACATAGATAAACAACTAAATCCACCAAGAAGTATCAATACGGCGGAAGACATTGATAATGAAGTTGAATACTTCACTAACGACATAAAACAATGTATCTCAGAAGCTATAACTACTCCAAAAAGACCAACAACATCACGATCGTTTCATACACCGATTGCAATATTGAATTTAATAAAATACAAAAACCAGGTACGCAGAAAATGGCAAAACACACGTGAACCTCGACTGAAGGTCCTACTAAATCAATTAAATCGACAAGTCAAGTGGCAACTAGACAATCACAGAATGAATTTATACCAGGAATACATCCAACAACTGGGTTCGAAAGACAATAGCTTATGGCAAGCTACTAAACGAATTTTAAAACAAAAGCCAATTATTCCACCACTAGTAAAACATAACAACATATACACCACAGATCAAGAAAAATCCAATATTTTAGCAGATCAGATAGAAGAAAACCTTAATCCAGCACAAGGCAACCATCAACGATTTATAGACAAAATAGAAAGATTCGTGAAAAACCATATGCCGCTACAATCTGACGTAATAAATCCAACGTCGCCATACGAAATAAAAACCGAAATAAATAAACTCCAAATACGAAAATCTCCCGGTCCTGATTTAATACCAAATATTATTCTAAAAAATTTGCCACGCAAAGCGCTAGCCTTGTAACGCTAGCTCCCGTTTGAATCCGATTAATTCAATATTAAATAATATTTGCTGATTTAAACGTCGCCGACCTCTAGCGTTATCAAGAACCCGGCGTGTCCCAGCAAGATAAGATAGCGCAGCCCGTGAAAACAGCGCAAACAAAGGTATGACGCGCGCCGTTTCTCCCCACCTATCAGCATTTCAAAGCATACAGACCGTATTTCAAGAGAGATTCCCCAGAGATTTCCGAGAGATACCTAATACTCCTCCAGCAAACACCTAGTCCCCGGTCCTTCATCCTGCCCTGTCCAGAGAGTCCCTCCACCAAGCCGTCCTGAGACTGAGTTTAATTCAGTGGTTCTTTGTGAACGCCTGGAACGCCAGCTAATTAATCCTGAAAATCCCCGACAGCTGAGTTTAATTCAGTGGTTCTTTGCGAACGCCTGGAACGCCAGCTAATTAATCCTGAAAATCCCTGACAGCTGAGTTTAATTCAGTGGTTCTTTGTGAACGCCTGGAACGCCAGCTAATTAACCCTGGAACGCCCGCTAATTAATCCTGAAAATCTCCTACGCCGAAACCCGCTGGTCAAATAGCAATTAACGTAATGTCAAAATCCCAGCTCCCTTGTATTTTAAATTCACCGCCGTGCTATTCAAGCAGAATTAAAAGCTTCAAGCTACCTAATTAGAATTTACCTGAATTAACCCCTGAGAATTGTAGCGGCCGACTTGCTTGGGAACTCTGCGGACCGCACTGATAGCGTCGCCAAAGAGCTCTCCTGCAGGTGTCGAGGATTGATAACCTCAAAAGTCACGCCGAGCCGGAGCTTCGTTCCTCAAACGAAGTCCCGTCGTGCGGCGAATTCCGCGGAGTATTTCACCACCGAACTATAGTTACACGTATAGGGTGAAAACCCGCATTAGCAGTTTTAATTGTTATTTGTTTACAGAAACCCGAATCTGCAGTTCGGCGAAATTTGACAGGCTGCCCGGTATTGCATTCAGCGCGCAGCTCGTCCCGAAGAGCTACGAAGTTGCAGTCCGGCCGATCACGACGTCTTCAAGCGAATTGCGTCCCCGAGGTCACGCCCGCTACAACCAGGAAGCTGCTTCCGTCCGCAGAATCCGCCCGCTACAACCAGAAAGCCGCGTTTTTATACGATAACTAATTTTGAGTTATTTACATCTCGTTTAATTAATTACACGAACAATTTACTAATGTATCATAGATAAACATAATAAATGTCATACAGGATACTCCGTTAGTGTGTTTTGCTTATTTATGGTATATCTGAGCTTGCGATCGAACCCTATCTCCGAAATATGAGCTAACCCGTGGTAAATAAATATTACAACCCCTGATAAGTGGGGGAGCATTGTTACATGGCGCCCGAGCAGGGACGTGAACTCAGATATATGTACATAAATTGGCAAACACACACCTGCAGCTCCAGATGGCGCCCGAGCCCGGTAAACTCTGAAAATACCGAACCAGTAAATTTTGTTGTAATTTGAATAATGCACAAAACCTGTTTCAGCCTAGCCGTCCAGGGGAATCTACCAGAGCCCAGAAACCGAGATGTTCCAGTCTAGAATTCCCAGATACCCGTCCAGGTCCTGTCCGTTCCAGATAAGATCTTTCCGAGATCCCGTCCAGTCCAGAAAATCCTTCTCCGACCCTCAGGGGCCAGCGGCTTCACTGCTGGCACGGGATTTTGCGTTCCCGAGGTACCTTAGCTAAATTGCCGACAATACTACGGACCGCCCGCGTAGTACCGTCTTCTGCATGCCAGAAGAATTCCAGAAAAAGTCCGTAATCCGCAGCCCGTCCGTGAAATGCCAGATGAAGACAATCCTGATGTCTCGTCCGCCGGAATATCTGCAGGTACCCGTGGAAGCACCTGGTGCGCCTGTAAATGAATGAATGTAAATATACATGATTGCCGAATGCGAGTTTAAATGCCGCCCTAGTTAGTGAGAATGCTAGAATGCCAGAATGTTTGCTAGTGCTATCCCGAATGTCATTCTTCCTTTTGGAGCGTGCTCTCTGCCACCGTAAAACCGGATAATGACAGGAGATCGTAGACGAATGGTCGAAGCTCGAAGGAGAGAATGTGTTTTCCGTACCAGAATACCGTCCAGAGAGCGTATTTTAGAATGCGTCCCAGAGCGATCCTGCGCACCGTTTTTTTGAAAGTGTATGCTGGTCTCCGCAGCCTCTACAATTTCCCGAGTAATTGTGTGAGAATAGGTTATCCTGGAACCTAGATGTTTCACACGCTGAGAGAATCCCGGAATACTTGAAGGTCGAAACCGCGACTGTACCGGCTCCAGTATTTAAATGTTGAAAGTTTGAACGTTGGCCGAATTGCAAACTGAAACCGCAGTTTTGCAACCGCCTGCAACATAAGTTTGTGTGCACTCCTTGAACGTAGCATTTCGCCCCAGTGCCTGTAAGAAGCGCGCGTTCACTCCGTCGAGTGCACACTTTTGTGCAATAGAATGCACCCTATGAAATGGCATCCAGGCCATTGCCAGGAACACATAATCCCAGAGTGTATGCCGAATGAATGGGAATGATATCCTGTAGGACCTGTAGGTCGAAACCGCGACGCCGCCGTGTCCTGAAGAGTGCATGTGCATCGCATATGTATGTTCCTCCGCCGACAGAATATAGGTTGAAACCGCAACCTCTGTATTCGACTAAGCCAGAATTTAGAGTACAAATTGTACTCATCCTGTATATAGTTTCGAAAGAAACACCCGTTAAAATTGTACTCATCCTGTATATAGTTTCGAAAGAAACACCCGTTAAAATTGTACTCATCCTGTATATAGTTTCGAAAGAAACACCCGTTAAAATTGTACTCATCCTGTATATAGTTTCTAAAGATTACAATTTTACTCAGCCTGTATATAATTCCCGATTATCCCCCAGTTTGAATGTTTTCTGTGTCCGGTCTCAATAATCACGAGATCTCCAGGTGATCTCTGCATTGTTTTGAGAATCCTCTTGAAGGAGGTGCCCACCGAATTCCCGTTTCCTCCGAAGGGACCGGCATATGTAACGCTAGCTCCCGTTTGAATCCGATTAATTCAATATTAAATAATATTTGCTGATTTAAACGTCGCCGACCTCTAGCGTTATCAAGAACCCGGCGTGTCCCAGCAAGATAAGATAGCGCAGCCCGTGAAAACAGCGCAAACAAAGGTATGACGCGCGCCGTTTCTCCCCACCTAACAGCATTTCAAGACCTATAAAACTAGTTGCAGACCGTATTTCAAGAGAGATTCCCCAGAGATTTCCGAGAGATACCTAATACTCCTCCAGCAAACACCTAGTCCCCGGTCCTTCATCCTGCCCTGTCCAGAGAGTCCCTCCACCAAGCCGTCCTGAGACTGAGTTTAATTCAGTGGTTCTTTGTGAACGCCTGGAACGCCAGCTAATTAATCCTGAAAATCCCCGACAGCTGAGTTTAATTCAGTGGTTCTTTGCGAACGCCTGGAACGCCAGCTAATTAATCCTGAAAATCCCTGACAGCTGAGTTTAATTCAGTGGTTCTTTGTGAACGCCTGGAACGCCAGCTAATTAACCCTGGAACGCCCGCTAATTAATCCTGAAAATCTCCTACGCCGAAACCCGCTGGTCAAATAGCAATTAACGTAATGTCAAAATCCCAGCTCCCTTGTATTTTAAATTCACCGCCGTGCTATTCAAGCAGAATTAAAAGCTTCAAGCTACCTAATTAGAATTTACCTGAATTAACCCCTGAGAATTGTAGCGGCCGACTTGCTTGGGAACTCTGCGGACCGCACTGATAGCGTCGCCAAAGAGCTCTCCTGCAGGTGTCGAGGATTGATAACCTCAAAAGTCACGCCGAGCCGGAGCTTCGTTCCTCAAACGAAGTCCCGTCGTGCGGCGAATTCCGCGGAGTATTTCACCACCGAACTATAGTTACACGTATAGGGTGAAAACCCGCATTAGCAGTTTTAATTGTTATTTGTTTACAGAAACCCGAATCTGCAGTTCGGCGAAATTTGACAGGCTGCCCGGTATTGCATTCAGCGCGCAGCTCGTCCCGAAGAGCTACGAAGTTGCAGTCCGGCCGATCACGACGTCTTCAAGCGAATTGCGTCCCGAGGTCACGCCCGCTACAACCAGGAAGCTGCTTCCGTCCGCAGAATCCGCCCGCTACAACCAGAAAGCCGCGTTTTTATACGATAACTAATTTTGAGTTATTTACATCTCGTTTAATTAATTACACGAACAATTTACTAATGTATCATAGATAAACATAATAAATGTCATACAGGATACTCCGTTAGTGTGTTTTGCTTATTTATGGTATATCTGAGCTTGCGATCGAACCCTATCTCCGAAATATGAGCTAACCCGTGGTAAATAAATATTACAACCCCTGATAAGTGGGGGAGCATTGTTACAAGTCTAGGTGTAAGTGTAGGTGTAAGTCTAGATGAAAGTGTAGGTGTAAGTCTAGGTGTAAGTGTAGGTGTAAGTCTAGGTGTAAGTGTAGGTGTAAATCTAGGTGTAAGTGTAGGTGTAAGTATAGGTGTAAGTCTAGGTGTAAGTGTAGGTGTAAGTCTAGGTGTAAGTGTACGTGTAAGTATAGGTGTAAGTCTAGTGTGTAAGTCTAGGTGTAAGTCTAGGTGTAAGTCTAGGTGTAAGTATAGGTGTGAGTGTAGGTGGTAGTATTAGTGTAAGTATAGGTGTAAGTCTAGGTGTAGGTCTAGGTGTAAGTCTAGGTGTAAATATAGGTGTAAGTTTTAGTGTAAGTCTCGATGTAAGTGTAAGCTGATTCTAGGTGTAAGTCTAGGTGTAAGTATAGGTGTAAGTGTAGGTGTAAGTCTAGGTGTAAGTGTAAGTCTAGGTGTAAGTGTACGTTTAAGTATTGGTGTAAGTCTAGTGTGTAAGTCTAGGTGTAAGTCTAGGTGTAAGTCTAGGTGTAAGTCTAGGTGTAAGTATAGGTGTAAGTCTAGGTGCAAGTGTAGGTGTAAGTATAGGTGTAGGTCTAGGTGTGAGTCTAGGTGTAAGTGTAGGTGTAAGTCTAGGTGTAAGTGTACGTGTAAGTATAGGTGTAAGTCTAGTGTGTAAGTCTAGGTGTAAGTCTAGGTGTAAGTCTAGGTGTAAGTATAGGTGTAAGTGTAGGTGTAAGTATTAGTGTAAGTATAGGTGTAAGTATAGGTGTAAGTCTAGGTGTGAGTCTATGTGTAAATATAGGTGTAAGTTTTAGTGTAAGTCTCGATGTAAGTGTAGGCTAATTTTAGGTGTAAGTCTAGGTGTAAGTGTAGGTGTAAGTATAAATGTAAATCTAGGTGTAAGTGTAGGTGTAAATCTAGGTGTAAATGTAGGTGTAAGTATAGGTGCAAATCTAGGTGTAAGTGTAGGTGTAAGTCTAGGTGTAAGTGTAGGTGTAAGTATAGGTGTAAGTCTAGGTGTAAGTGTAGGTGTAAGTATAGGTGTAAGTCTAGTTGTAAGTCTGGGTGTAAGTATAGGTGTAAGTCTAGGTGTAAGTATAGGTGTAAGTCTAGGTGCAAGTGTAGGTGTAAGTATAGGTGTAGGTCTAGGTGTGAGTCTAGGTGTAAGTGTAGGTGTAAGTCTAGGTGTAAGTGTACGTGTAAGTATAGGTGTAAGTCTAGTGTGTAAGTCTAGGTGTAAGTCTAGGTGTAAGTCTAGGTGTAAGTCTAGGTGTAAATATAGGTGTAAGTTTTAGTGTAAGTCTCGATGTAAGTGTAGGCTAATTCAAGGTGTAAGTCTAGGTGTAAGTGTAGGTGTAAGTATAGGTGTAAATCTAGGTGTAAGTGTAGGTGTAAGTCTAGGTGTAAGTGTAGGTGTAAGTATAGGTGTAAATCTAGGTGTAAGTGTAGGTGTAAGTCTAGGTGTAAGTGTAGGTGTAAGTATAGGTGTAAATCTAGGTGTAAGTGTAGGTGTAAGTCTAGGTGTAAGTGTAGGTGTAAGTATAGGTGTAAGTCTAGGTGTAAGTGTAGGTGTAAGTATAGGTGTAAGTCTAGTTGTAAGTCTGGGTGTAAGTATAGGTGTAAGTCTAGTTGTAAGTCTGGGTGTAAGTGTAGGTGTAAGTGTAGGTGTAAGACTAGGTGTAAGTATAGGTGTAAGTCTGGGTGTAAGTATAGGTGTAAGTCTAGTTGTAAGTCTGGGTGTAATTGTAGGTGTAAGTGTAGGTGTAAGACTAGGTGTAAGTATAGGTGTAAGTGTAGGTGTAAGTATAGGTGTAAATCTAGGTGTAAGTGTAGGTGTAAGTCTAGGTGTAAGTGTAGGTGTAAGTATAGGTGTAAGTCTAGGTGTAAGTCTTGGTGTAAGTGTAGGTGTAAGTGTAGATGTAAGTCTAGGTGTAAGTGTAGGTGTAAGTATAGGTGTAAGTCTAGGTGTAAGTGTAGGAGTAAGTATAGGTGTAAGTCTAGTTGTAAGTCTGGGTGTAAGTGTAGGTGTAAGTCTAGATGAAAGTGTAGGTGTAAGACTAGGTGTAAGTATAGGTGTAAGCCTAGGTGTAAGTGTAGGTGTAAGTATAGGTGTAAGTCTAAGTGCAAGTTTAGGTGTAAGTCTAGGTGTAAGTCTAGGTGTAAGCCTAGGTGTAAGTCTAGGTGTAAGTGTAGTTGTAAGTCTAGGTGTAAGTGTAGGTGAAAGTATAGGTGTAAGTCTAGGTGTAAGTGTAGCTGTAAGTATAGGTGTAAGTCTAGTTGTAAGTCTGGGTGTAAGTGTAGGTGTAAGTCTAGATGAAAGTGTAGGTGTAAGACTAGGTGTAAGTATAGGTGTAAGCCTAGGTGTAAGTGTAGGTGTAAGTATAGGTTTAAATCTAAGTGTAAGTGTAGTGGTAAGTCTAGGTGTAAGTGTAGGTGTAAGTCTAGGTGTAAGTGTAGGTGTAAGTATAGGTGTAAGTCTAGTTGTAAGTGTAGGTGTAAGTATAGGTGTAAGTCTAGTTGTAAGTCTAGGTGTAAGTGTAGGTGTAAGTCTAGGTTTAAGTGTAGGTGTAAGTCTAGGTGTAAGTGTAGGTGTAAGTATAGGTGTAAGTCTAGGTGTAAGTGTAGGTGTAAGTATAGGTGTAAGTCTAGTTGTAAGTCTAGGTGTAAGTGTAGGTGTAAGTCTAGATGAAAGTGTAGGTGTAAGTCTAGGTGTAAGTATAGGTGTAAGCCTAGGTATAAGTGTAGGTGTAAGTATAGGTGTAAGTCTAGGTGTAAGTCTATGTGTAAGTCTGGGTGTAAGTGTAGGTGTACGTCTAGGTTAAGTGTAGGTGTACGTATATGTGTAGGTCTAGGTGTAAGTGTAGGTTTAAGTCTATATGTAAGTCTAGGTGTAAGGGTAGGTGAAAGTCTAGATGTAAGTGTAGGTGTAAGTGTAGGTGTAAGTATAGGTGTAAGTCTAGGTGTAAGTGTAGGTGTAAGTATAGGTGTAAGTCTAGTTGTAAGTCTAGGTGTAAGTGTAGGTGTAAGTCTAGATGAAAGTGTAGGTGTAAGTCTAGGTGTATGTGTAGGTGTAGGTCTAGGTGTAAGTGTAGGTGTAAATCTAGGTGTAAGTGTAGGTGTAAGTATAGGTGTAAGTCTAGGTGTAAGTGTAGGTGTAAGTATAAGTGTAAGTCTAGTTGTAAGTCTAAGTGTAAGTGTAAGTGTAAGTCTAGATGAAAGTGTAGGTGTAAGTCTAGGTGTAAGTATAGATGTAAGCCTAGGTGTAAGTGTAGGTGTAAGTATAGGTGTAAGTCTAGGTGTAAGTCTATGTGTAAGTCTAGGTGTAAGTGTAGGTGTAAGTGTAGGAGTAAGTCTAGGTGTAAGTGCAGGTGTAAGTCTAGGTGTAAGTGTAGGTGTAAGTCTAGGTGTAAGTGTAGGTGTAAGTATAGGTGTAAGTCTAGGTGTAAGTGTAGGTGTAAGTATAGGTGTAAGTCTAGTTGTAAGTCTAGGTGTAAGTGTAGGTGTAAGTCTAGGTATAAGTATAGGTGTAAGCCTAGGTGTAAGTGTAGGTGTAAGTATAGGTGCAAGTCTGGGTGTAATTATAGGTGTACGTCTAGGTGTAAGTGTAGGTGTACGTATAGGTGTAGGTCTAGGTGTAAGTGTAGGTGTAAGTCTATATGTAAGTCTAGGTGTAAATGTAGGTGTAAGTCTAGATGAAAGTGTAGGTGTAAGTCTAGGTATAAGTATAGGTGTAAGCCTAGGTGTAAGTCTAGGTGTAAGTCTATGTGTAAGTCTGGGTGTAATTGTAGGTGTACGTCTAGGTGTAAGTGTAGGTGTACGTATAGGTGTAGGTCTAGGTGTAAGTGTAGGTGTAAGTCTATATGTAAGTCTAGGTGTAAGTGTAGGTGAAAGTCTAGATGTAAGTGTAGGTGTAAGTATAGGTGTAGGTCTAAGTGTGAGTCTAGGTGTAAGTGTAGGTGTAAGACTAGGTGTAAGTGTACGTGTAAGTATAGGTGTAAGTCTAGGTGTAAGTCTAGGTGTAAGTCTAGGTGTAAGTGTAGGTGTAAGTATAGGTGTAGGTCTAGGTGTGAGTCTAGGTTTAAGTGTAGGTGTAAGTCTAGGTGTAAGTGTACGTGTAAGTATAGGTGTAAGTCTAGTGTGTAAGTCTAGGTGTAAGTCTAGGTGTAAGTCTAGGTGTAAGTATAGGTGTAAGTGTAGGTGTAAGTCTAGGTGTAAGTGTAGGTGTAAGTATAGGTGTAAGTCTAGGTGTAAGTGTAGGTGTAAGTATAGGTGTAAGTCTAGTTGTAAGTCTAGGTGTAAGTGTAGGTGTAAGTCTAGGTGTAAGTGTAGGTGTAAGTCTAGGTGTAAGTGTAGGTGTAAGTATAGGTGTAAGTCTAGGTGTGAGTGTAGGTGTAAGTATAGGTGTAAGTCTAGTTGTAAGTCTAGGTGTAAGTGTAGGTGTAAGTCTAGATGAAAGTGTAGGTGTAAGTCTAGGTGTAAGTATAGGTGTAAGCCTAGGTGTAAGTGTAGGTGTAAGTATAGGTGTAAGTCTAGGTGTAAGTCTATGTGTAAGTCTGGGTGTAAGTGTAGGTGTACGTCTAGGTGTAAGTGTAGGTGTACGTATATGTGTAGGTCTAGGTGTAAGTGTAGGTTTAAGTCTATATGTAGGTTTAGGTGTAAGGGTAGGTGAAAGTCTAGATGTAAGTGTAGGTGTAAGTCTAGGTGTAAGTGTAGGTGTAAGTATAGGTGTAAGTCTAGGTGTAAGTGTAGGTGTAAGTATAGGTGTAAGTCTAGTTGTAAGTCTAGGTGTAAGTGTAGGTGTAAGTCTAGATGAAAGTGTAGGTGTAAGTCTAGGTGTAAGTGTAGGTGTAAGTCTAGGTGTAAGTGTAGGTGTAAATCTAGGTGTAAGTGTAGGTGTAAGTATAGGTGTAAGTCTAGGTGTAAGTGTAGGTGTAAGTCTAGGTGTAAGTGTACGTGTAAGTATAGGTGTAAGTCTAGTGTGTAAGTCTAGGTGTAAGTCTAGGTGTAAGTCTAGGTGTAAGTATAGGTGTAAGTGTAGGTGGTAGTATTAGTGTAAGTATAGGTGTAAGTCTAGGTGTAGGTCTAGGTGTAAGTCTAGGTGTAAATATAGGTGTAAGTTTTAGTGTAAGTCTCGATGTAAGTGTAGGCTAATTCTAGGTGTAAGTCTAGGTGTAAGTATAGGTGTAAGTGTAGGTGTAAGTCTAGGTGTAAGTGTAAGTGTAAGTCTAGGTGTAAGTGTACGTTTAAGTATAGGTGTAAGTCTAGTGTGTAAGTCTAGGTGTAAGTCTAGGTGTAAGTCTAGGTGTAAGTCTAGGTGTAAGTATAGGTGTAAGTCTACGTGCAAGTGTAGGTGTAAGTATAGGTGTAGGTCTAGGTGTGAGTCTAGGTGTAAGTGTAGGTGTAAGTCTAGGTGTAAGTGTACGTGTAAGTATAGGTGTAAGTCTAGTGTGTAAGTCTAGGTGTAAGTCTAGGTGTAAGTCTAGGTGTAAGTATAGGTGTAAGTGTAGGTGTAAGTATTAGTGTAAGTATAGGTGTAAGTATAGGTGTAAGTCTAGGTGTAAGTCTAGGTGTAAATATAGGTGTAAGTTTTAGTGGAAGTCTCGATGTAAGTGTAGCCTAATTTTAGGTGTAAGTCTAGGTGTAAGTGTAGGTGTAAGTATAAATGTAAATCTAGGTGTAAGTGTAGGTGTAAATCTAGGTGTAAGTGTAGGTGTAGGTATAGGTGTAAATCTAGGTGTAAGTGTAGATGTAAGTCTAGGTGTAAGTGTAGGTGTAAGTATAGGTGTAAGTCTAGGTGTAAGTGTAGGTGTAGGTATAGGTGTAGGTCTAGTTGTAAGTCTGGGTGTAAGTATACGTGTAAGTCTAGTTGTAAGTCTGGGTGTAAGTGTAGGTGTAAGTGTAGGTGTAAGACTAGGTGTAAGTATAGGTGTAAGGCTGGGTGTAAGTATAGGTGTAAGTCTAGTTGTAAGTCTGGGTGTAAGTGTAGGTGTAAGTGTAGGTGTAAGACTAGGTGTAAGTATAGGTGTAAGTGTAGGTGTAAGTATAGGTGTAAATCTAGGTGTAAGTGTAGGTGTAAGTCTAGGTGTAAGTGTAGGTGTAAGTATAGGTGTAAGTCTAGGTGTAAGTCTGGGTGTAAGTGTAGGTGTAAGTGTAGATGTAAGTCTAGGTGTAAGTGTAGGTGTAAGTATAGGTGTAAGTCTAGGTGTAAGTGTAGGTGTAAGTATAGGTGTAAGTCTAGTTGTAAGTCTGGGTGTAAGTGTAGGTGTAAGTCTAGATGAAAGTGTAGGTGTAAGACTAGGTGTAAGTATAGGTGTAAGCCTAGATGTAAGTGTAGGTGTAAGTATAGGTGTAAGTCTAAGTGCAAGTTTAAGTGTAAGTCTAGGTGTAAGTCTAGGTGTAAGCCTAGGTGTAAGTCTAGGTGTAAGTGTAGATGTAAGTCTAGGTGTAATTGTAGGTGTAAGTATAGGTGTAAGTCTAGGTGTAAGTGTAGCTGTGTGTATAGGTGTAAGTCTAGTTGTAAGTCTGGGTGTAAGTGTAGGTGTAAGTCTAGATGAAAGTGTAGGTGTAAGACTAGGTGTAAGTATAGGTGTAAGCCTAGGTGTAAGTGTAGGTGTAAGTATAGGTTTAAATCTAGGTGTAAGTGTAGTGGTAAGTCTAGGTGTAAGTGTAGGTGTAAGTCTAGGTGTTAGTGTAGGTGTAAGTATAGGTGTAAGTCTAGGTGTAAGTGTAGGTGTAAGTATAGGTGTAAGTCTAGTTGTAAGTCTAGGTGTAAGTATAGGTGTAAGTCTAGGTGTAAGTCTATGTGTAAGTCTGGGTGTAAGTGTAGGTGTACGTCTAGGTGTAAGTGTAGGTGTACGTATATGTGTAGGTCTAGGTGTAAGTGTAGGTTTAAGTCTATATGTAAATCTAGGTGTAAGGGTAGGTGAAAGTCTAGATGTAAGTGTAGGTGTAAGTCTAGGTGTAAGTGTAGGTGTAAGTATAGGTGTAAGTCTAGGTGTAAGTGTAGGTGTAAGTATAGGTGTAAGTCTAAGAGCAGGTTTAGGTGTAAGTCTAGGTGTAAGTCTAGGTGTAAGCCTAGGTGTAAGTCTAGGTGTAAATGTAGATGTAAGTCTAGGTGTAAGTGTAGGTGTAAGTATAGGTGTAAGTCTAGGTGTAAGTGTAGGTGTAAGACTAGGTGTAAGTGTAGGTGTGAGTGTACGTGTAAGTATAGGTGTAAGTCTAGTGTGTAAGTCTAGGTGTAAGTCTAGGTGTAAGTCTAGGTGTAAGTATAGGTGTAAGTGTAGGTGGTAGTATTAGTGTAAGTATAGGTGTAAGTCTAGGTGTAGGTCTAGGTGTAAGTCTAGGTGTAAATATAGGTGTAAGTTTTAGTGTAAGTCTCGATGTAAGTGTAGGCTAATTCTAGGTGTAAGTCTAGGTGTAAGTATAGGTGTAAGTGTAGGTGTAAGTCTAGGTGTAAGTGTAAGTGTAAGTCTAGGTGTAAGTGTACGTTTAAGTATAGGTGTAAGTCTAGTGTGTAAGTCTAGGTGTAAGTCTAGGTGTAAGTCTAGGTGTAAGTATAGGTGTAAGTCTAGGTGCAAGTGTAGGTGTAAGTATAGGTGTAGGTCTAGGTGTGAGTCTAGGTGAAAGTGTAGGTGTAAGTCTAGGTGTAAGTGTACGTGTAAGTATAAGTGTAAGTCTAGTGTGTAAGTCTAGGTGTAAGTCTAGGTGTAAGTCTGGGTGTAAGTATAGGTGTAAGTCTAGTTGTAAGTCTGGGTGTAAGTGTAGGTGTAAGTGTAGGTGTAAGACTAGGTGTAAGTATAGGTGTAAGTGTAGGTGTAAGTATAGGTGTAAATCTAGGTGTAAGTGTAGGTGTAAGTCTAGGTGTAAGTGTAGGTGTAAGTATAGGTGTAAGTCTAGGTGTAAGTCTGGGTGTAAGTGTAGGTGTAAGTGTAGATGTAAGTCTAGGTGTAAGTGTAAGTGTAAGTATAGGTGTAAGTCTAGGTGTAAGTGTAGGTGTAAGTATAGGTGTAAGTCTAGTTGTAAGTCTGGGTGTAAGTGTAGGTGTAAGTCTAGATGATAGTGTAGGTGTAAGACTAGGTGTAAGTATAGGTGTAAGCCTAGGTGTAAGTGTAGGTGTAAGTATAGGTGTAAGTCTAAGTGAAGGTTTAGGTGTAAGTCTAGGTGTAAGTCTAGGTGTAAGCCTAGGTGTAAGTCTAGGTGTAAGTGTAGATGTAAGTCTAGGAGTAAGTGTAGGTGTAAGTATAGGTGTAAGTCTAGGTGTAAGTGTAGGTGTAAGTATAGGTGTAAGTCTAGTTGTAAGTCTGGGTGTAAGTGTAGGTGTAAGCCTAGATGAAAGTGTAGGTGTAAGACTAGGTGTAAGTATAGGTGTAAGCCTAGGTGTAAGTGTAGGTGTAAGTATAGGTGTAAATCTAGTTGTAAGTGTAGTGGTAAGTCTAGGTGTAAGTGTAGGTGTAAGTCTAGGTGTAAGTGTAGGTGAAGTATAGGTGTAAGTCTAGGTGTAAGTGTAGGTGTAAGTATAGGTGTAAGTCTAGTTGTAAGTCTAGGTGTAAGTGTAGGTGTAAATCTAGGTGTAAGTGTAGGTGTAAGTCTAGGTGTAAGTGTAGGTGTAAGTATAGGTGTAAGTCTAGGTGTAAGTGTAGGTGTAAGTCTAGATGAAAGTGTAGGTGTAAGTCTAGGTGTAAGTATAGGTGTAAGCCAAGGTGTAAGTGTAGGTGTAAGTATAGGTGTAAGTCTAGGTGTAAGTCTATGTGTAAGTCTGGGTGTAAGTGTAGGTGTACGTCTAGGTGTAAGTGTAGGTGTACGTATATGTGTAGGTCTAGGTGTAAGTGTAGGTTTAAGTCTATATGTAAGTCTAGGTGCAAGGGTAGGTGAAAGTCTAGATGTAAGTGTAGGTGTAAGTCTAGGTGTAAGTGTAGGTGTAAGTATAGGTGTAAGTCTAGGTGTAAGTGTAGGTGTAAGTATAGGTGTAAGTCTAGTTGTAAGTCTAGGTGTAAGTGTAGGTGTAAGTCTAGATGAAAGTGTAGGTGTAAGTCTAGGTGTAAGTGTAGGTGTAAGTCTAGGTGTAAGTGTAGGTGTAAATCTAGGTGTAAGTGTAGGTGTAAGTATAGGTGTAAGTCTAGGTGTAAGTGTAGGTGTAAGTCTAGGTGTAAGTGTACGTGTAAGTATAGGTGTAAGTCTAGTGTGTAAGTCTAGGTGTAAGTCTAGGTGTAAGTCTAGGTGTAAGTATAGGTGTGAGTGTAGGTGGTAGTATTAGTGTAAGTATAGGTGTAAGTCTAGGTGTAGGTCTAGGTGTAAGTCTAGGTGTAAATATAGGTGTAAGTTTTAGTGTAAGTCTCGATGTAAGTGTAGGCTGATTCTAGGTGTAAGTCTAGGTGTAAGTATAGGTGTAAGTGTAGGTGTAAGTCTAGGTGTAAGTGTAAGTCTAGGTGTAAGTGTACGTTTAAGTATAGGTGTAAGTCTAGTGTGTAAGTCTAGGTGTAAGTCTAGGTGTAAGTCTAGGTGTAAGTCTAGGTGTAAGTATAGGTGTAAGTCTAGGTGCAAGTGTAGGTGTAAGTATAGGTGTAGGTCTAGGTGTGAGTCTAGGTGTAAGTGTAGGTGTAAGTCTAGGTGTAAGTGTACGTGTAAGTATAGGTGTAAGTCTAGTGTGTAAGTCTAGGTGTAAGTCTAGGTGTAAGTCTAGGTGTAAGTATAGGTGTAAGTGTAGGTGTAAGTATTAGTGTAAGTATAGGTGTAAGTATAGGTGTAAGTCTAGGTGTGAGTCTATGTGTAAATATAGGTGTAAGTTTTAGTGTAAGTCTCGATGTAAGTGTAGGCTAATTTTAGGTGTAAGTCTAGGTGTAAGTGTAGGTGTAAGTATAAATGTAAATCTAGGTGTAAGTGTAGGTGTAAATCTAGGTGTAAATGTAGGTGTAAGTATAGGTGCAAATCTAGGTGTAAGTGTAGGTGTAAGTCTAGGTGTAAGTGTAGGTGTAAGTATAGGTGTAAGTCTAGGTGTAAGTGTAGGTGTAAGTATAGGTGTAAGTCTAGTTGTAAGTCTGGGTGTAAGTATAGGTGTAAGTCTAGTTGTAAGTCTGGGTGTAAGTGTAGGTGTAAGTGTAGGTGTAAGACTAGGTGTAAGTATAGGTGTAAGTCTGGGTGTAAGTATAGGTGTAAGTCTAGTTGTAAGTCTGGGTGTAAGTGTAGGTGTAAGTGTAGGTGTAAGGCTAGGTGTAAGTATAGGTGTAAGTGTAGGTGTAAGAATAGGTGTAAATCTAGGTGTAAGTGTAGGTGTAAGTCTAGGTGTAAGTGTAGGTGTAAGTATAGGTGTAAGTCTAGGTGTAAGTCTGGGTGTAAGTGTAGGTGTAAGTGTAGATGTAAGTCTAGGTGTAAGTGTAGGTGTAAGTATAGGTGTAAGTCTAGGTGTAAGTGTAGGTGTAAGTATAGGTGTAAGTCTAGTTGTAAGTCTGGGTGTAAGTGTCGGTGTAAGTCTAGATGAAAGTGTAGGTGTAAGACTAGGTGTAAGTATAGGTGTAAGCCTAGATGTAAGTGTAGGTGTAAGTATAGGTGTAAGTCTAAGTGCAAGTTTAGGTGTAAGTCTAGGTGTAAGTCTAGGTGTAAGCCTAGGTGTAAGTCTAGGTGTAAGTGTAGATGTAAGTCTAGGTGTAAGTGTAGGTGTAAGTATAGGTGTAAGTCTAGGTGTAAGTGTAGCTGTAAGTATAGGTGTAAGTCTAGTTGTAAGTCTGGGTGTAAGTGTAGGTGTAAGTCTAGATGAAAGTGTAGGTGTAAGACTAGGTGTAAGTATAGGTGTAAGCCTAGGTGTAAGTGTAGGTGTAAGTATAGGTTTAAATCTAGGTGTAAATGTAGTGGTAAGTCTAGGTGTAAGTGTAGGTGTAAGTCTAGGTGTAAGTGTAGGTGTAAGTATAGGTGTAAGTCTAGGTGTAAGTGTAGGTGTAAGTATAGGTGTAAGTCTAGTTGTAAGTCTAGGTGTAAGTGTAGGTGTAAGTCTAGGTTTAAGTGTAGGTGTAAGTCTAGGTGTAAGTGTAGGTGTA
The DNA here is from genome assembly GCA_940337035.1 of Agriotes lineatus. Taxonomy (NCBI): domain Eukaryota; kingdom Metazoa; phylum Arthropoda; class Insecta; order Coleoptera; family Elateridae; genus Agriotes; species Agriotes lineatus. The sequence continues at coordinate 161,952 of CALNHX010001542.1, forward strand.
AGTCTAGATGAAAGTGTAGGTGTAAGTCTAGGTGTAAATATAGGTGTAAGCCTAGGTGTAAGTGTAGGTGTAAGTATAGGTGTAAGTCTAGGTGTAAGTCTATGTGTAAGTCTGGGTGTAAGTGTAGGTGTACGTCTAGGTGTAAGTGTAGGTGTACGTATATGTGTAGGTCTAGGTGTAAGTGTAGGTTTAAGTCTATATGTAAATCTAGGTGTAAGGGTAGGTGAAAGTCTAGATGTAAGTGTAGGTGTAAGTCTAGGTGTAAGTGTAGGTGTAAGTATAGGTGTAAGTCTAGGTGTAAGTGTAGGTGTAAGTCTAGATGAAAGTGTAGGTGTAAGTCTAGGTGTAAGTGTAGGTGTAAGTCTAGGTGTAAGTGTAGGTGTAAATCTAGGTGTAAGTGTAGGTGTAAGTATAGGTGTAAGTCTAGGTGTAAGTGTAGGTGTAAGTATAAGTGTAAGTCTAGTTGTAAGTCTAGGTGTAAGTGTAAGTGTAAGTCTAGATGAAAGTGTAGGTGTAAGTCTAGGTGTAAGTATAGATGTAAGCCTAGGTGTAAGTGTAGGTGTAAGTATAGGTGTAAGTCTAGGTGTAAGTCTATGTGTAAGTCTAGGTGTAAGTGTAGGTGTAAGTGTAGGTGTAAGTCTAGGTGTAAGTGTAGGTGTAAGTCTAGGTGTAAGTGTAGGTGTAAGTCTAGGTGTAAGTGTAGGTGTAAGTCTAGGTGTAAGTCTAGGTGTAAGTCTAGGTGTAAGTATAGGTGTAAGTCTAGGTGCAAGTGTAGGTGTAAGTATAGGTGTAGGTCTAGGTGTGAGTCTAGGTGTAAGTGTAGGTGTAAGTCTAGGTGTAAGTGTACGTGTAAGTATAGGTGTAAGTCTAGTGTGTAAGTCTAGGTGTAAGTCTAGGTGTAAGTCTAGGTGTAAGTGTAGGTGTAAGTGTAGGTGTAAGTATTAGTGTAAGTATAGGTGTAAGTATAGGTGTAAGTCTAGGTGTGAGTCTAGGTGTAAATATAGGTGTAAGTTTTAGTGTAAGTCTCGATGTAAGTGTAGGCTAATTCTAGGTGTAAGTCTAGGTGTAAGTGTAGGTGTAAGTATAGGTGTAAATCTAGGTGTAAGTGTAGGTGTAAGTCTAGGTGTAAGTGTAGGTGTAAGTATAGGTGTAAATCTAGGTGTAAGTGTAGGTGTAAGTCTAGGTGTAAGTGTAGGTGTAAGTATAGGTGTAAGTCTAGGTGTAAGTGTAGGTGTAAGTATAGGTGTAAGTCTAGTTGTAAGTCTGGGTGTAAGTATAGGTGTAAGTCTAGTTGTAAGTCTGGGTGTAAGTGTAGGTGTAAGTGTAGGTGTAAGTGTAGGTGTAAGTCTAGGTGTAAGTGTAGGTGTAAGTATAGGTTTAAGTCTAGGTGTAAGTCTGGGTGTAAGTGTAGGTGCAAGTGTAGATGTAAGTCTAGGTGTAAGTGTAGGTGTAAGTATACGTGTAAGTCTAGGTGTAAGTGTAGGAGTAAGTATAGGTGTAAGTCTAGTTGTAAGTCTGGGTGTAAGTGTAGGTGTAAGTCTAGATGAAAGTGTAGGTGTAAGACTAGGTGTAAGTATAGGTGTAAGCCTAGGTGTAAGTGTAGGTGTAAGTATAGGTGTAAGTCTAAGTGCAAGTTTAGGTGTAAGTCTAGGTGTAAGTCTAGGTGTAAGCCTAGGTGTAAGTCTAGGTGTAAGTGTAGTTGTAAGTCTAGGTGTAAGTGTAGGTGTAAGTATAGGTGTAAGTCTAGGTGTAAGTGTAGCTGTAAGTATAGGTGTAAGTCTAGTTGTAAGTCTGGGTGTAAGTGTAGGTGTAAGTCTAGATGAAAGTGTAGGTGTAAGACTAGGTGTAAGTATAGGTGTAAGCCTAGGTGTAAGTGTAGGTGTAAGTATAGGTTTAAATCTAGGTGTAAGTGTAGTGGTAAGTCTAGGTGTAAGTGTAGGTGTAAGTCTAGGTGTAAGTGTAGGTGTAAGTATAGGTGTAAGTCTAGTTGTAAGTGTAGGTGTAAGTATAGGTGTAAGTCTAGTTGTAAGTCTAGGTGTAAGTGTAGGTGTAAGTCTAGGTTTAAGTGTAGGTGTAAGTCTAGGTGTAAGTGTAGGTGTAAGTATAGGTGTAAGTCTAGGTGTAAGTGTAGGTGTAAGTATAGGTGTAAGTCTAGTTGTAAGTCTAGGTGTAAGTGTAGGTGTAAGTCTAGATGAAAGTGTAGGTGTAAGTCTAGGTGTAAGTATAGGTGTAAGCCTAGGTGTAAGTGTAGGTGTAAGTATAGGTGTAAGTCTAGGTGTAAGTCTATGTGTAAGTCTGGGTGTAAGTGTAGGTGTACGTCTAGGTGTAAGTGTAGGTGTACGTATATGTGTAGGTCTAGGTGTAAGTGTAGGTTTAAGTCTATATGTAAGTCTAGGTGTAAGGGTAGGTGAAAGTCTAGATGTAAGTGTAGGTGTAAGTCTAGGTGTAAGTGTAGGTGTAAGTATAGGTGTAAGTCTAGGTGTAAGTGTAGGTGTAAGTATAGGTGTAAGTCTAGTTGTAAGTCTAGGTGTAAGTGTAGGTGTAAGTCTAGATGAAAGTGTAGGTGTAAGTCTAGGTGTAAGTGTAGGTGTAAGTCTAGGTGTAAGTGTAGGTGTAAATCTAGGTGTAAGTGTAGGTGTAAGTATAGGTGTAAGTCTAGGTGTAAGTGTAGGTGTAAGTATAAGTGTAAGTCTAGTTGTAAGTCTAAGTGTAAGTGTAAGTGTAAGTCTAGATGAAAGTGTAGGTGTAAGTCTAAGTGTAAGTATAGATGTAAGCCTAGGTGTAAGTGTAGGTGTAAGTATAGGTGTAAGTCTAGGTGTAAGTCTATGTGTAAGTCTAGGTGTAAGTGTAGGTGTAAGTGTAGGAGTAAGTCTAGGTGTAAGTGTAGGTGTAAGTCTAGGTGTAAGTGTAGGTGTAAGTCTAGGTGTAAGTGTAGGTGTAAGTATAGGTGTAAGTCTAGGTGTAAGTGTAGGTGTAAGTATAGGTGTAAGTCTAGTTGTAAGTCTAGGTGTAAGTGTAGGTGTAAGTCTAGGTATAAGTATAGGTGTAAGCCTAGGTGTAAGTGTAGGTGTAAGTATAGGTGTAAGTCTGGGTGTAATTATAGGTGTACGTCTAGGTGTAAGTGTAGGTGTACGTATAGGTGTAGGTCTAGGTGTAAGTGTAGGTGTAAGTCTATATGTAAGTCTAGGTGTAAATGTAGGTGTAAGTCTAGATGAAAGTGTAGGTGTAAGTCTAGGTATAAGTATAGGTGTAAGCCTAGGTGTAAGTCTAGGTGTAAGTCTATGTGTATGTCTGGGTGTAATTGTAGGTGTACGTCTAGGTGTAAGTGTAGGTGTACGTATAGGTGTAGGTCTAGGTGTAAGTGTAGGTGTAAGTCTATATGTAAGTCTAGGTGTAAGTGTAGGTGAAAGTCTAGATGTAAGTGTAGGTGTAAGTATAGGTGTAGGTCTAAGTGTGAGTCTAGGTGTAAGTGTAGGTGTAAGACTAGGTGTAAGTGTACGTGTAAGTATAGGTGTAAGTCTAGGTGTAAGTCTAGGTGTAAGTCTAGGTGTAAGTGTAGGTGTAAGTATAGGTGTAGGTCTAGGTGTGAGTCTAGGTTTAAGTGTAGGTGTAAGTCTAGGTGTAAGTGTACGTGTAAGTATAGGTGTAAGTCTAGTGTGTAAGTCTAGGTGTAAGTCTAGGTGTAAGTCTAGGTGTAAGTATAGGTGTAAGTGTAGGTGTAAGTATAGGTGTAAGTCTAGTTGTAAGTCTAGGTGTAAGTGTAGGTGTAAGTCTAGGTGTAAGTGTAGTTGTAAGTCTAGGTGTAAGTGTAGGTGTAAGTATAGGTGTAAGTCTAGGTGTAAGTGTAGGTGTAAGTATAGGTGTAAGTCTAGTTGTAAGTCTAGGTGTAAGTGTAGGTGTAAGTCTAGATGAAAGTGTAGGTGTAAGTCTAGGTGTAAGTATAGGTGTAAGCCTAGGTGTAAGTGTAGGTGTAAGTATAGGTTTAAGTCTAGGTGTAAGTCTATGTGTAAGTCTGGGTGTAAGTGTAGGTGTACGTCTAGGTGTAAGTGTAGGTGTACGTATATGTGTAGGTCTAGGTGTAAGTGTCGGTTTAAGTCTATATGTAGGTCTAGGTGTAAGGGTAGGTGAAAGTCTAGATGTAAGTGTAGGTGTAAGTCTAGGTGTAAGTGTAGGTGTAAGTATAGGTGTAAGCCTAGGTGTAAGTGTAGGTGTAAGTATAGGTGTAAGTCTAGTTGTAAGTCTAGGTGTAAGTGTAGGTGTAAGTCTAGATGAAAGTGTAGGTGTAAGTCTAGGTGTAAGTGTAGGTGTAAGTCTAGGTGTAAGTGTAGGTGTAAATCTAGGTGTAAGTGTAGGTGTAAGTATAGGTGTAAGTCTAGGTGTAAGTGTAGGTGTAAGTCTAGGTGTAAGTGTACGTGTAAGTATAGGTGTAAGTCTAGTGTGTAAGTCTAGGTGTAAGTCTAGGTGTAAGTCTAGGTGTAAGTATAGGTGTAAGTGTAGGTGGTAGTATTAGTGTAAGTATAGGTGTAAGTCTAGGTGTAGGTCTAGGTGTACGTCTAGGTGTAAATATAGGTGTAAGTTTTAGTGTAAGTCTCGATGTAAGTGTAGGCTAATTCTAGGTGTAAGTCTAGGTGTAAGTATAGGTGTAAGTCTAGGTGTAATTGTAGGTGTAAGTCTAGGTGTAATTGTAGGTGTAAGTCTAGGTGTAAGTGTAAGTGTAATTGTAGGTGTAAGTATAAGTGTAAGTCTAGGTGTAAGTCTAGGTGTAAGTGTAGGTGTAAGTCTAGGTGTAATTGTAGGTGTAAGTCTAGGTATAAGTGTAGGTGTAATTGTAGGTGTAAGTGTAGGCGTAATTGTAGGTGTAAGTCTAGGTGTAAGTCTAGGTGTAAGTGTAGGTGTAAGTCTAGGCGTAATTGTAGGTGTAAGTCTAGGTGTAATTGTAGGTGTAAGTATAGGTGTTAGTCTAGGTGTAAGACTAAGAGTAAGTCTAGGTGTAAGTCTAGGTGTAAGTGTAGGTGTAAGTCTAGGTGTAATTGTAGGTGTAAATGTAGGTGTAATTGTAGGTGTAAGTATAGGTGTAAGTCTAGGTGCAATTGTAGGTGTAAGTCTAGGTGTAAGTCTAGGTGTAATTGAAGGTGTAAGTCTAGGTGGAAGTATTGGTGTAAGTGTAGGTGTAAGTCTAGGTGTAATTGTAGGTGTAAGTCGAGGTGTAATTGTAGGTGTAAGTCTAGGTGTAATTCTAGGTGTAAGTGTAGGTGTAAGTCTAGGTGTAAGTCTAGGTGTAAGTCTAGGTGTAAATATAGGTGTAAGTCTAGGTGTAAGTCTAGGTATAAGTGTAGGTGTAAGTATAGGTGTAAATCTAGGTGTAAGTGTAGGTGTAACTGTAGGTGTAAGTCTAGGTGTAAGTGTAGGTGTAATTGTAGGTGTAAGTCTAGGTGTAAGTCTAGGTGTAAGTCTAGGTGTAAGTGTAGGTGTAAGTCTAGGTGTAATTGTAGGTGTAAGTCTAGGTGTAAGTGTAGGTGTAAGTGTAGGTGTAAGTCTAGGTGTAATTGTAGGTGTAAGTCTAGGTGTAAGTCTATGTGTAAGTGTAGGTGTAAATGTAGGTGTAAGTCTAGGTGTAATTGTAGGTGTAAGTCTAGGTGTAAGTCTATGTGTAAGTGTAGGTGTAAGTCTAGGTGTAATTGTAGGTGTAAGTCTAGGTGTAAGTGTAGGTGTAATTGTAGGTGTAAGTCTAGGTGTAAGTCTAGGTGTAAGTCTAGGTGTAAGTCTAGGTGTAAGTCTAGGTGTAAGTCTATGTGTAAGTCTAGGTGTAAGCCTAGGTGTAATTGTAGGTGTAAGTCTAGGTGTAAGTATTGGTGTAAGTATAAGTGTAAGTCTAGGTGTAATTGTAGGTGTAAGTCTAGGTGTAAGTCTAGGTGTAAGTGTAGGTGTAAGTCTAGGTGTAATTGTAGGTGTAAGTCTAGGTGTAAGTGTAGGTGTAACTGTAAGTGTAAGTCTAGGTGTAAGTCTAGGTGTAAGTGTAGTTGTAAGTCTAGGTGTAATTGTAGGTGTAAATCTAGGTGTAAGTGTAGGTTTAATTGTAGGTGTAAGTATAGGTGTAAGTCTAGGTGTAAGTCTAGGTGTAAGTCTAGGTGTAAGTCTAGGTGTAAGTGTAGGTCTAAGTATTGGTGTAAGTCTAGGTGTAAGTATTGGTGTAAGTGTAGGTGTAAGTATAGGTGTAAGTGTAAGTGTAAGTATAGGTGTACGTCTAGGTGTAAGTCTAGGTGTAATTGTAGGTGTAAGTCTAGGTGTAAGTGTAGGTGTAATTGTAGGTGTAAGTCTAGGTGTAAGTCTAGGTGTAAGTGTAGTTGTAAGTCTAGGTGTAAGTCTAGGTGTAATTGTAGGTGTAAGTCTAGGTGTAATTGTAGGTGTAAGTCTAGGTGTAAGTGTAGGTGTAATTGTAGGGGTAATTCTAGGTGTAAGTATTGGTGTAAGTATAGGCGTAAATCTAGGTGTAATTGTAGGTGTAAGTCTAGGCGCAAGTCTAGGTGTAAGTGTAGGTGTAAGTCTAGGTGTAATTCTAGGTGTAAGTCTAGGTGTAAGTGTAGGTGTAATTGTAGGTGTAAGTCTCGGTGTAAGTCTAGGTGTAAGTGTAGGTGTAAGTCTAGGTGTAATTCTAGGTGTAAGTCTAGGTGTAAGTGTAGGTGTAATTGTAGGTGTAAGTCTAGGTGTAAGTCTAGGTGTAAGTGTTGGTGTAAGTCTAGGTGTAATTGTAGGTGTAAGTGTAGGTGTAAGTGTAGGTGTAATTGTAGGTGTAAGTATAGGTGTAAGTCTAGGTGTAAGTCTAGGTGTAAGTCTAGGTGTAATTCTAGGTGTAAGTGTAGGGCTAAGTATTGGTGTAAGTCTAGATGTAAGTATTGGTGTCAGTGTTGGTGTAAGTATAGGGGTAAGTGTAGGTGTCAGTATAGGTGTAAATCAAGGTGTAAGTCTAGGTGTAAGTCTAGGTGTTATTGTAGGTGTAAGTCTAGGTGTAAGTATTGGTGTAAGTGTAGGTGTAAGTATATTTGTAATTGTAGGTGTAAGTCTAGGTGTAAGTGTAGGTGTAAGTCTAGGTGTAATTGTAGGTGTAAGTCTAGGTGTAAGTGTAGGTGTAAGTATAGGTTTAAGTCTAGGTGTAAGTCTGGGTGTAAGTGTAGGTGTAAGTGTAGGTGTAAGTGTAGGTGTAAGTCTAGGTGTAAGTGTAGGTGTAAGTATAGGTTTAAGTCTAGGTGTAAGTCTGGGTGTAAGTGTAGGTGCAAGTGTAGATGTAAGTCTAGGTGTAAGTGTAGGTGTAAGTATACGTGTAAGTCTAGGTGTAAGTGTAGGAGTAAGTATAGGTGTAAGTCTAGTTGTAAGTCTGGGTGTAAGTGTAGGTGTAAGTCTAGATGAAAGTGTAGGTGTAAGACTAGGTGTAAGTATAGGTGTAAGCCTAGGTGTAAGTGTAGGTGTAAGTATAGGTGTAAGTCTAAGTGCAAGTTTAGGTGTAAGTCTAGGTGTAAGTCTAGGTGTAAGCCTAGGTGTAAGTCTAGGTGTAAGTGTAGTTGTAAGTCTAGGTGTAAGTGTAGGTGTAAGTATAGGTGTAAGTCTAGGTGTAAGTGTAGCTGTAAGTATAGGTGTAAGTCTAGTTGTAAGTCTGGGTGTAAGTGTAGGTGTAAGTCTAGATGAAAGTGTAGGTGTAAGACTAGGTGTAAGTATAGGTGTAAGCCTAGGTGTAAGTGTAGGTGTAAGTATAGGTTTAAATCTAGGTGTAAGTGTAGTGGTAAGTCTAGGTGTAAGTGTAGGTGTAAGTCTAGGTGTAAGTGTAGGTGTAAGTATAGGTGTAAGTCTAGTTGTAAGTGTAGGTGTAAGTATAGGTGTAAGTCTAGTTGTAAGTCTAGGTGTAAGTGTAGGTGTAAGTCTAGGTTTAAGTGTAGGTGTAAGTCTAGGTGTAAGTGTAGGTGTAAGTATAGGTGTAAGTCTAGGTGTAAGTGTAGGTGTAAGTATAGGTGTAAGTCTAGTTGTAAGTCTAGGTGTAAGTGTAGGTGTAAGTCTAGATGAAAGTGTAGGTGTAAGTCTAGGTGTAAGTATAGGTGTAAGCCTAGGTGTAAGTGTAGGTGTAAGTATAGGTGTAAGTCTAGGTGTAAGTCTATGTGTAAGTCTGGGTGTAAGTGTAGGTGTACGTCTAGGTGTAAGTGTAGGTGTACGTATATGTGTAGGTCTAGGTGTAAGTGTAGGTTTAAGTCTATATGTAAGTCTAGGTGTAAGGGTAGGTGAAAGTCTAGATGTAAGTGTAGGTGTAAGTCTAGGTGTAAGTGTAGGTGTAAGTATAGGTGTAAGTCTAGGTGTAAGTGTAGGTGTAAGTATAGGTGTAAGTCTAGTTGTAAGTCTAGGTGTAAGTGTAGGTGTAAGTCTAGATGAAAGTGTAGGTGTAAGTCTAGGTGTAAGTGTAGGTGTAAGTCTAGGTGTAAGTGTAGGTGTAAATCTAGGTGTAAGTGTAGGTGTAAGTATAGGTGTAAGTCTAGGTGTAAGTGTAGGTGTAAGTATAAGTGTAAGTCTAGTTGTAAGTCTAAGTGTAAGTGTAAGTGTAAGTCTAGATGAAAGTGTAGGTGTAAGTCTAAGTGTAAGTATAGATGTAAGCCTAGGTGTAAGTGTAGGTGTAAGTATAGGTGTAAGTCTAGGTGTAAGTCTATGTGTAAGTCTAGGTGTAAGTGTAGGTGTAAGTGTAGGAGTAAGTCTAGGTGTAAGTGTAGATGTAAGTCTAGGTGTAAGTGTAGGTGTAAGTCTAGGTGTAAGTGTAGGTGTAAGTATAGGTGTAAGTCTAGGTGTAAGTGTAGGTGTAAGTATAGGTGTAAGTCTAGTTGTAAGTCTAGGTGTAAGTGTAGGTGTAAGTCTAGGTATAAGTATAGGTGTAAGCCTAGGTGTAAGTGTAGGTGTAAGTATAGGTGTAAGTCTGGGTGTAATTATAGGTGTACGTCTAGGTGTAAGTGTAGGTGTACGTATAGGTGTAGGTCTAGGTGTAAGTGTAGGTGTAAGTCTATATGTAAGTCTAGGTGTAAATGTAGGTGTAAGTCTAGATGAAAGTGTAGGTGTAAGTCTAGGTATAAGTATAGGTGTAAGCCTAGGTGTAAGTCTAGGTGTAAGTCTATGTGTATGTCTGGGTGTAATTGTAGGTGTACGTCTAGGTGTAAGTGTAGGTGTACGTATAGGTGTAGGTCTAGGTGTAAGTGTAGGTGTAAGTCTATATGTAAGTCTAGGTGTAAGTGTAGGTGAAAGTCTAGATGTAAGTGTAGGTGTAAGTATAGGTGTAGGTCTAAGTGTGAGTCTAGGTGTAAGTGTAGGTGTAAGACTAGGTGTAAGTGTACGTGTAAGTATAGGTGTAAGTCTAGGTGTAAGTCTAGGTGTAAGTCTAGGTGTAAGTGTAGGTGTAAGTATAGGTGTAGGTCTAGGTGTGAGTCTAGGTTTAAGTGTAGGTGTAAGTCTAGGTGTAAGTGTACGTGTAAGTATAGGTGTAAGTCTAGTGTGTAAGTCTAGGTGTAAGTCTAGGTGTAAGTCTAGGTGTAAGTATAGGTGTAAGTGTAGGTGTAAGTATAGGTGTAAGTCTAGTTGTAAGTCTAGGTGTAAGTGTAGGTGTAAGTCTAGGTGTAAGTGTAGTTGTAAGTCTAGGTGTAAGTGTAGGTGTAAGTATAGGTGTAAGTCTAGGTGTAAGTGTAGGTGTAAGTATAGGTGTAAGTCTAGTTGTAAGTCTAGGTGTAAGTGTAGGTGTAAGTCTAGATGAAAGTGTAGGTGTAAGTCTAGGTGTAAGTATAGGTGTAAGCCTAGGTGTAAGTGTAGGTGTAAGTATAGGTGTAAGTCTAGGTGTAAGTCTATGTGTAAGTCTGGGTGTAAGTGTAGGTGTACGTCTAGGTGTAAGTGTAGGTGTACGTATATGTGTAGGTCTAGGTGTAAGTGTCGGTTTAAGTCTATATGTAGGTCTAGGTGTAAGGGTAGGTGAAAGTCTAGATGTAAGTGTAGGTGTAAGTCTAGGTGTAAGTGTAGGTGTAAGTATAGGTGTAAGCCTAGGTGTAAGTGTAGGTGTAAGTATAGGTGTAAATCTAGGTGTAAGTGTAGGTGTAATTGTAGGTGTAAGTCTAGGTGTAAGTGTAGGTGTAATTGTAGGTGTAAGTCTAGGTGTAAGTCTAGGTGTAAGTCTAGGTGTAAGTGTAGGTGTAAGTCTAGGTGTAATTATAGGTGTAAGTCTAGGTGTAAGTGTAGGTGTAAGTGTAGGTGTAAGTCTAGGTGTAATTGTAGGTGTAAGTCTAGGTGTAAGTCTATGTGTAAGTGTAGGTGTAAGTGTAGGTGTAAGTCTAGGTGTAATTGTAGGTGTAAGTCTAGGTGTAAGTCTATGTGTAAGTGTAGGTGTAAGTCTAGGTGTAATTGTAGGTGTAAGTCTAGGTGTAAGTGTAGGTGTAATTGTAGGTGTAAGTCTAGGTGTAAGTCTAGGTGTAAGTCTAGGTGTAAGTGTAGGTGTAAGTCTAGGTGTAAGTCTAGGTGTAAGTCTAGGTGTAAGTCTAGGTGTAAGTCTATGTGTAAGTCTAGGTGTAAGCCTAGGTGTAATTGTAGGTGTAAGTCTAGGTGTAAGTATTGGTGTAAGTATAAGTGTAAGTCTAGGTGTAATTGTAGGTGTAAGTCTAGGTGTAAGTCTAGGTGTAAGTGTAGGTGTAAGTCTAGGTGTAATTGTAGGTGTAAGTCTAGGTGTAAGTGTAGGTGTAACTGTAAGTGTAAGTCTAGGTGTAAGTCTAGGTGTAAGTGTAGTTGTAAGTCTAGGTGTAATTGTAGGTGTAAATCTAGGTGTAAGTGTAGGTTTAATTGTAGGTGTAAGTATAGGTGTAAGTCTAGGTGTAAGTCTAGGTGTAAGTCTAGGTGTAAGTCTAGGTGTAAGTGTAGGTCTAAGTATTGGTGTAAGTCTAGGTGTAAGTATTGGTGTAAGTGTAGGTGTAAGTATAGGTGTAAGTGTAAGTGTAAGTATAGGTGTACGTCTAGGTGTAAGTCTAGGTGTAATTGTAGGTGTAAGTCTAGGTGTAAGTGTAGGTGTAATTGTAGGTGTAAGTCTAGGTGTAAGTCTAGGTGTAAGTGTAGTTGTAAGTCTAGGTGTAAGTCTAGGTGTAATTGTAGGTGTAAGTCTAGGTGTAATTGTAGGTGTAAGTCTAGGTGTAAGTGTAGGTGTAATTGTAGGGGTAATTCTAGGTGTAAGTATTGGTGTAAGTATAGGCGTAAATCTAGGTGTAATTGTAGGTGTAAGTCTAGGCGCAAGTCTAGGTGTAAGTGTAGGTGTAAGTCTAGGTGTAATTCTAGGTGTAAGTCTAGGTGTAAGTGTAGGTGTAATTGTAGGTGTAAGTCTAGGTGTAAGTCTAGGTGTAAGTGTTGGTGTAAATCTAGGTGTAATTGTAGGTGTAAGTGTAGGTGTAAGTCTAGGTGTAATTCTAGGTGTAAGTCTAGGTGTAAGTGTAGGTGTAATTGTAGGTGTAAGTCTAGGTGTAAGTCTAGGTGTAAGTCTAGGTGTAAGTCTAGGTGTAAGTGTTGGTGTAAGTCTAGGTGTAATTGTAGGTGTAAGTGTAGGTGTAAGTGTAGGTGTAATTGTAGGTGTAAGTATAGGTGTAAGTCTAGGTGTAAGTCTAGGTGTAAGTCTAGGTGTAATTCTAGGTGTAAGTGTAGGGCTAAGTATTGGTGTAAGTCTAGATGTAAGTATTGGTGTCAGTGTTGGTGTAAGTATAGGGGTAAGTGTAGGTGTCAGTATAGGTGTAAATCAAGGTGTAAGTCTAGGTGTAAGTCTAGGTGTTACTGTAGGTGTAAGTCTAGGTGTAAGTATTGGTGTAAGTGTAGGTGTAAGTATATTTGTAATTGTAGGTGTAAGTCTAGGTGTAAGTGTAGGTGTAAGTCTAGGTGTAATTGTAGGTGTAAGTCTAGGTGTAAGTGTAGGTGTAATTGTAGGTGTAAGTGTAGGTGTAATTGTAGGTGTAAGTCTAGGTGTAGGTCTAGGTGTAAGTGTAGGTGTAAGTCTAGGTGTAATTGTAGGTGTAAGTCTAGGTGTTAGTGTAAATGTAATTCTAGGTGCAAGTATAGGTGTAAGTCTAGGTGTAATTGTAGGTGTAGGTCTAGGTGTAAGTCTAGGTGTAAGTGTAGGTGTAGGTCTAGGTGTAAGTATAGGTGTAAGTCTAGGTGTAAGTCTAAGTGTAAGTGTAGGTGTAAATATAGGTGTAAGTCTAGGTGTAAGTCTTGGTGTAAGTCTAGGTGTAAGTGTAGGTGTAAGTGTAGGTGTAAGTCTAGGTGTAATTGTAGGTGTAAGTCTAGGTGTAATTGTAGGTGTAAGTCTAGGTGTAAGTGTAAGTGTAATTGTAGGTGTAAGTATAAGTGTAAGTCTAGGTGTAAGTCTAGGTGTAAGTGTAGGTGTAAGTCTAGGTGTAATTGTAGGAGTAAGTCTAGGTATAAGTGTAGGTGTAATTGTAGGTGTAAGTGTAGGTGTAATTGTAGGTGTAAGTCTAGGTGTAAGTCTAGGTGTAAGTGTAGGTGTAAGTCTAGGCGTAATTGTAGGTGTAAGTCTAGGTGTAATTGTAGGTGTAAGTATAGGTGTTAGTCTAGGTGTAAGACTATGGGTAAGTCTAGGTGTAAGTCTAGGTGTAAGTGTAGGTGTAAGTCTAGGTGTAATTGTAGGTGTAAATGTAGGTGTAATTGTAGGTGTAAGTATAGGTGTAAGTCTAGGTGTAATTGTAGGTGTAAGTCTAGGTGTAAGTCTAGGTGTAATTGAAGGTGTAAGTCTAGGTGTAAGTATTGGTGTAAGTGTAGGTATAAGTCTAGGTGTAATTGTAGGTGTAAGTCGAGGTGTAATTGTAGGTGTAAGTATAGGTGTTAGTCTAGGTGTAAGACCAGGGGTAAGTCTAAGTGTAAGTCTAGGTGTAAGTCTAGGTGTAAGTCTAGGTGTAAGTCTAGGTGTAAGTGTAGGTGTAAGTCTAGGCGTAATTGTAGGTGTAAGTCTAGGTGTAATTGTAGGTGTAAGTATAGGTGTTAGTCTAGGTGTAAGACTAAGGGTAAGTCTAGGTGTAAGTCTAGGTGTAAGTGTAGGTGTAAGTCTAGGTGTAATTGTAGGTGTAAATGTAGGTGTAATTGTAGGTTTAAGTATAGGTGTAAGTCTAGGTGTAATTGTAGGTGTAAGTCTAGGTGTAAGTCTAGGTGTAATTGAAGGTGTAAGTCTAGGTGTAAGTATTGGTGTAAGTGTAGGTATAAGTCTAGGTGTAATTGTAGGTGTAAGTCGAGGTGTAATTGTAGGTGTAAGTCTAGGTGTAAGTGTAGGTGTAAGTGTAGGTGTAAGTCTAGGTGTAATTGTAGGTGTAAGTCTAGGTGTAAGTCTATGTGTAAGTGTAGGTGTAAGTCTAGGTGTAATTGTAGGTGTAAGTCTAGGTGTAAGTGTAGGTGTAATTGTAGGTGTAAGTCTAGGTGTAAGTCTAGGTGTAAGTCTAGGTGTAAGTGTAGGTGTAAGTCTAGGTGTAAGTCTAGGTGTAAGTCTAGGTGTAAGTCTAGGTGTAAGTCTATGTGTAAGTCTAGGTGTAAGCCTAGGTGTAATTGTAGGTGTAAGTCTAGGTGTAAGTATTGGTGTAAGTATAAGTGTAAGTCTAGGTGTAATTGTAGGTGTAAGTCTAGGTGTAAGTCTAGGTGTAAGTGTAGGTGTAAGTCTAGGTGTAATTGTAGGTGTAAGTCTAGGTGTAAGTGTAGGTGTAACTGTAAGTGTAAGTCTAGGTGTAAGTCTAGGTGTAAGTGTAGTTGTAAGTCTAGGTGTAATTGTAGGTGTAAATCTAGGTGTAAGTGTAGGTTTAATTGTAGGTGTAAGTATAGGGGTAAGTCTAGGTGTAAGTCTAGGTGTAAGTCTAGGTGTAAGTCTAGGTGTAAGTGTAGGTCTAAGTATTGGTGTAAGTCTAGGTGTAAGTATTGGTGTAAGTGTAGGTGTAAGTATAGGTGTAAGTGTAAGTGTAAGTATAGGTGTACGTCTAGGTGTAAGTCTAGGTGTAATTGTAGGTGTAAGTCTAGGTGTAAGTGTAGGTGTAATTGTAGGTGTAAGTCTAGGTGTAAGTCTAGGTGTAAGTGTAGGTGTAAGTCTAGGTGTAAGTCTAGGTGTAATTGTAGGTGTAAGTCTAGGTGTAAGTCTAGGTGCAAGTGTAGGTGTAAGTCTAGGTGTAATTGTAGGTGTAAGTCTAGGTGTAAGTCTAGGTGTAAGTCTAGGTGTAAGTCTAGGTGTAAATATATGTGTAAGTCTAGGTGTAAGTCTAGGTGTTAGTGTAGGTGTAAGTATAGGTGTAAGTCTAGGTGTAAGTGTAATTGTAATTGTAGGTGTAAGTCTAGGTGTAAGTGTAGGTGTAATTGTAGGTGTAAGTCTAGGTGTAAGTGTAGGTGTAAGTCTAGGTGTAAGTATAAGTGTAAGTATAGGTGTAAGTCTAGGTGTAAGTATTGGTGTAAGTGTAGGTGTAAGTGTAGGTGTAAGTCTAGGTGTAATTGTAGGTGTAAGTCTAGGTGTAAGTCTAGGTGTAAGTGTAGGTGTAAGTCTAAGTGTAAGTGTAGGTCTAAGTATTGGTGTAATTGTAGGTGTAAGTCTAGATGTAAGTGTAGGTGTAAGTCTAGGTGTAAGTGTAGGTGTAAGTGTAGGTGTAAGTCTAGGTGTAATTGTAGATGTAAGTCTAGGTGTAATTGTAGGTGTAAGTCTAGGTGTAAGTATAGGTGTAATTGTAGGTGTAAGTATAGGTGTAAGTCTAGGTGTAAGTCTAGGTGTAAGTGTTGGTGTAAGTCTAGGTGTAATTGTAGGTGTAAGTCTAGGTGTAAGTGTAGGTGTAATTGTAGGTGTAAGTGTAGGTGTAATTGTAGGTGTAAGTATAGGTGTAAGTCTAGGTGTAAGTGTTGGTGTAGGTCTAGGTGTAAGTATAGGTGTAAGTATAGGTGTTGTAACATCTGGACCCTTCTCATAAGGGTTGTTAAACTTTACGCTCGTCGGGTAGCTTTTAAACAGTCGGAGATAATTTTGGTTCCTCAGATATATGATAGTTTAACATACAAAAACAGCATCGGGATACAATTAAACAGTTTAATGTGTTTACCTGTGATACATTTAGATATATCGACATTAATTAATAACAAGAAATTACAATAAACTCGTGTGGACTGCTGGTGTAGATAACAGGCGTTCTTATCGGGGTGGACGGCCAGGCCTTGCAGGTGCGGTTGATAAGCGAACACGTTTCTGACCTTGCGGACTAGGTAGCTGGAGTCAAAACAGAATTAAACGGTCTGCCAATTATACAGTAAATCATATCACGGCTCTAGAGATTTTACTGATAGTGCAGAGGGTGAAGCCCGCCTCTAAATTCATTTAGGGACGTCTGGAAACAGATAAACTAACAACGCCGCATTGCGTTAATAAATATGACTTTAATTTCAGAGTCCGAGCGCCGACCAAATATTGCTGCTTTTCCTCCAAAGCCGGCCGGGAAATTTCGTGCGCTCGGACTATTTTCGACTGGTGAATTGAAATTACAACGAAATGCTAGTTTTAAAGCTTGAGTGCGGGCTGTTTTGATTACGTCTGGAAATTACAATGAATACTGTTTTATCCTGCAGGTACTGATTAAGCCAGTGTCCAAATTAGATTTAAATATGCAGAACGGGTGCGGGTTATTCTAATTATGAATTAAAATTAACAGGAGAACAATTTATGTTCGTGGCGTACACCTTAGAAGAAGGTGGCTGCGCTCGGCAACCTAGGGGTTTTTAGTACAGGAATAGTTAATAATTCGTGTAGCGGGTCCTCGAGGAGGGCATCCACTTCAAACGAATTGCAAGGGATTTTGTTACTGGAGCGAGGAGAAATTCGTGTAGCCGGTCTTCAGAGAAGCCTTCAACTTCGAACGAATTCTCTACAGGTTATTAATTACAGGGCTTGTTAAAATTCGTGTAGCGGGTCCTCGAGGAGGGCATCCACTTCAAACGAATTGCAGGGATTTTATTACTGGAGCGGGGAGAATTCGTGGAGCCGGTCTTCGGAGAAGTCTTCAACTTCGAACGAATTCTCTACAGGTTATTAATTACAGGACTGGTTACTTACGGATACCGGATGGAATCAGGGATGATCGGGAGCGGAGTCGGACTGGGGTCTGGAGAGTCTCTGGGAAAATCTCTTGGAATCTCTCGAAGGAATCTCCTTGCGATTGGACGGTGCGGCTCCTTTTATGGGCCCTAGAGAAGTTCTCAAGTGGGGGATAGCGAGTGGGGGTAGCGGCGCATGATTCGACTCGGTACTACCTTGTTATCTCTGGACGTGACGTCGGTCCCTGCGCGCTATCATTACGGGCAAAATGTAACCTAAGATAACGCGAGACTGGGCGATGCGTAAATTAAACACATTTTTATTGTGTAATAATAATTTACGCGGAGGCTAGCGTTACAATATGGGACAAGCTCGTAAAACATGAGACAACTCGATTTTTCCCTAGTAACTTGAGAGAACACTGAACAGCTTCAACAGAAGAAGGTTATGATATTTAAAAAGTATCCATTCAAGCTATGGTCAGGAAAATAAGTAAGAGAGCATACGTGGTTACCAGAGCTAAAGGATGTGACACAAATTAAAAAATTATTGTCTTTCCTGAAGAGTGAATTAGTTCTTTAAGAATTTCCTTACCTTTGTTGAATACGCTGTCTTATTTATGTTCTATGACCATTTAAATGTTATTGAATAACAATCTAATTTGGTAATGACTGAGTATTATTAATGCAGTTTTAAATTAATAAGACCCCGTAAATTTAGTTCAGTTTTATAGTATAGTGCAGTCTACTTAGAGGTATCGGTAAATGCCAAATGTAACGACGTTATTACATGTTTTACAAAAGTTGTATCAAATAATATACCTTGTTCTGTACGAGAAGCCTGAAGGGATTCAATCGAATGCGCTGGCATTCGGCACTGCCAGTTAATCTCAATCAAAGTTAAACTTTGGAGGAAATTTAAAGAATTCGGCCCCAGCCATGGAAGCACTCCACAAAATTAATAAAGTAATAAAATAGCAACAGAGAGAAATATATGACTAAAAATAGAAAAGAAAAGCTAGAACCAAAGAAAAAAATACTACTGGGAACATCAGTATCAACGTATTAAACGTTATATTGGTAGAGCGCAGTTTGGAAAACCCTAAAAGGAATTAAGAATAATAGGGGAAGTTGTTTTGATAACTGTATATCTCTAGAAGACTGGGAGCTACACTGTAATCAATTACTAACGTAAAACCGCTAACAATTCTTAATGGATCCACAACATCCAATGCAGATGAGGATAACACACAGATAATTATAACAGAGGAGAAAATCTGGAAAAACTTGACATTAATGAAGAATGGCCGATCGCCGGATCCAGGCAATATACCAGTAGAATTATTGAAATGTGGAGAATTACAATATTAATTGAGGAAAGTATCAATTTAACAACTATATCAACTGAATGGAAAAATATTCAAAAGTAAATAAAGGGAACCCCGACTACTGCATAGGAATGAGCATAAACAGTACCTACAGTAAATTTTTTGGACATGTACTTTACACTTGATTGCGTAATGCTATATGAGATAAAACAAGCTACGATTATAGAGCTTTAACATAGGGTCGCTGTATCAACAACCCGGTTGCAGCAAGTATTAGAAATAAGATGGGGGGGGGGAGACCTACATAGCATTCGTAGATATAGAAAACGCTCATGGCTAGGTTCCGGGAAACAAATCTAGAAAGCTTTACTCCTAATATTACTATAATACTATTTAATATAGGTAGAGGCCGTGATAGCTGACCGGAAACGACACTGTGCAGAATGAGGGTGCGGATAGCCAGCAAACCTCAATTTAGAAATGATCAAGTGTGGTGCTGGCAGAAAACTTCACCGACCCGCAATTTACGACCAGGAGACTATATACAGCAGATAAAGACTGGGGACCTTAGATGACTATGACAAAAACCTAATACTTGGTGGAATACTCAAGGAGAACAAGAATCGGACGAACTTTAGTGGAATCGGAGCTGTGCCGCGGCTGCAAAGTATAAACCATGAAAGAAGAAATGAAGAAGAAACTAACATCCGTTGAGTTAGATTACGACGAAGTGGTTGAATTTCAAGACTGAAAATACTTGCTAATATAGTTAGATGACGAATGGAAGCTACCGGTGCAGTTATAGACACTGTAGAGCAGGGGTCGGCAACCTTTTCGGACGGCGGGCCATTTTCAAAATAAATTTTTTTATGCGGGCCGCACATTCAAATGTAACTTAAATAGTGCTTTTATATCATATATTGTAGTGAAACGTCATCCGGCTGTCAACATGAACGCACATATGAACATACAGTAGCAAACTGGCGAAATGAAAGAATTAGTGATGGGCCTATCCGGAATGAATAATCGGAAAGTTTCCGATTGTTCAAAAAATCGGAAGGTTCCTATTACTTTTCGGAATTCGATTATTTTACTGTTCGGTGCACAAAATTCGGAACTTTCGGAATTCGATTATTTTACTATTCGGTACACAAAATGAGAAAACGAAATGCCAATTTGAACTGAACGGAATACGGAATGTTGTATTGACTCACTTGACTGCTATATGCTGGTTGGCGAATGTCGACGGGTCGCGCCGTGTGCGCACGTGTATGATACGTGAATGGCACTAATGGCAGTGGTATTTCGTAGATTAATTATTAGATAGTACACCTACAGACTTCAAATTCAAGTATTGTTTTATACTATCTATTATGTACTTTATGTGCTATTAAACTTTAAAACATCACTACCATTTTCCGAAAGTCTATTAACGTAACTACTGTAATAATTTGAAAAATATTTTATTTCCTCATATCCCACTGTGCCACTCAAACTCATAAATTGTTTTTTAGGATATTGCATTGCTAACTAGCGTCTACATAGTTACAAACGAGTCCGGTAGATAAAATTTACCGGACTCGTTTGTAACAATGTAAACGCTAGTTACCAATGCAGTATCCTAAAAAATCTTATACGATACACGACCGGTAGAATTCTTATGGCCTTGCCAAACATACAGGTCTCGCCCTACGGTTCGACCTGTAAAGTATTGGCGCGGCCATAAAAATGTTGCTACCGGTCTAATAACGTAAATAGCTATTACTGACCGTCCTACAAACCCAAACAATAGATGCCAACTCAGATAAGGGCTTACGGCGGGACGGCGAGTGCTCTCATCGTAAATTTGCACGCACTTCATCTTCCTTCCGCTTGTTGTTATTTCGCTCGTTTTCCCTTGCTTGCATTTACGGAATGTAAAATAATCGGATGATATTCCGATTTTATAACATTCCGAAATGGAACATTCCGATTATTGAAATCATCCGATTATGCCCATCACTAGAAAGAATGCTACACTTGCTAAGCGAGACGTCGTATTCGCCGGGGAGTGGGGATTAAACTTGCGCAGTAAAATAGGTTTCCCACTATGCTCCTGTTTGTCACGCATTTTTGTCACCGGCACATTTCGGCACGCTTACGCTCTAAGTTTGTTGATTTTTCCTAAAGTTATATTGGTGCTTTGGCGGGCCGCGCAAAAAGTTGCAAAGGGCCGCATGCGGCCCACGGGCCGCAGGTTGCCGACCCCTGCTGTAGAGTGTAGAGCGTAAAAGTCTGAATTGGTTTGGGCACTAATTGTATTCAAATGGAAACCAGAAGGAACGAACAACCAGGAAGACCACGTAAATCATAGAACGAAAGTATAAGGACAGCAATAAAAGGCAGAAACCTAAATTGTGCACAACCAAACAGTCGCTTCCTTGTCGTTGATTACCGGCTCCTACAATCAGCAAAATCATACAGCACAGTAGGTCAGGGCCGCATCACAAACGGAGAATAACGCCACAAAACCCAGCATCAACGAAACCGGACAACAACCCAGGTCAAACGGCCGCTTACGGGAGCAACTAACTGGATCAGAACATCATGTGCACGATGTGGGTCCCGGGTGGTGTAGCTTGAACAATCGTCCACGTACGATCTGTAGAGTTAAGCAACGCTCTTTCTGGTCAGAACTTGGATGGAAGTTTTACGGCTGCTTCTCTCGGCGCCTCGTGATACGGCTGCCACGGAAATAGTTGGTCCCGCATGTCCTAATAACATCATGACAGTCGTTAGTGGGGTTGGAAGTCCCCATAAAATGTACAGCGATGCTTATAATTGGCGCAACAGCTGTTGGCTGAGTACAAAATAAAATTAAAAAATTTTAAAAATGCGGGAGCATCACAGTTCCATACGAGATCAAAACAGCAGGCTACGGTATAAGAATAGCCCAGAGATAGAACTTAGGCTGAGAAGGACAGGCA
The DNA here is from genome assembly GCA_940337035.1 of Agriotes lineatus. Lineage (NCBI taxonomy): Eukaryota > Metazoa > Arthropoda > Insecta > Coleoptera > Elateridae > Agriotes > Agriotes lineatus. The sequence continues at coordinate 182,338 of CALNHX010001542.1, forward strand.
TCTCAGCTCTGGAGGAATCGAAACCTAAATGTGCGGAAATTTGCCAGTGAACAGCGAAAAATGTATGAGAGTACCCGCTACGACAAGGAGGATAAAATCAGAACGACGGCGCGGACAATTCAAATAAGACGCCAAATGACCCAAAATACGTCGCTGTGTGAATATGGTACCAACTGGACGAAATATCTCCACATGCTGGTATTGTTATGCATTGTTAAGTCGCCAGTTTGAAAAACACTAAATTTGGGAAAACACGCGCCTCTTCTATAAAGTCCAAAGATACCGAACCTATAACCTTTATAAAGAACGTCATCGTATATAAAATTGCTGGTCAGTATGTCGAAAGACTCTAGGTTCAAGTTGTAAACATTTGGTTAACAGTTTTTGAGCTATACCCTCCAACAGACAGACAGACGGACAGACAGACGGAATTGAGAAAACGTGTTTTTCGTCATCTAACAACCCTGAAAAGTGAAGATCTGAAGAAATCTCGGAATGCGATTTTTTCACTATTACAATACTTCCTTCATCTTTCAAACTATTAGAGTAAAAAAAAGTTGAATTCAAATGCAGACATTTTCATATTTTGACTATAACCCTGAAACCAAAAGAGATACTATTTTTTCTGTCATGTTACGTTTGAGTAGTTAATTCTATAATGTGCGAAGTATTTTTTTGTAACTCTAACAATAACGGAAATTTCCAATTAACCCCATTGAAAATGGTACACCCTGCGCAGGAGTACATGGAATTTTGTGATTGTGCAAACTTACGTCTAACTTTTATACAATATGAAATAATTCAAATATATTTTTAGCTTTAATTCGCATATTGTTATATAATATAACTATAAAACTGGTTTATCTCGGGATCCTTGTAGGTCTGCAGCTTTGGTGGTACCTGAAAATGGCGTTCCTTTGCCCAGTTCCTATATTTAGTATTCGAAAACGAAGAATATTTTGCAACAGTTATACGAGTACTTAATCAGTGCTAAAACATTTAACATTTTAAGGCCATGTACAATAAAACAATAAAATGTTCCCACGTAAAAGACCAAATCTAGAAAAGTTACCTATCAAGAAAGTGTTATGCTACTGTAATTACGTAACACATAGGATTAAGCTAAAACAATAAAATTCTAAAACTTTCAACTGTTATTTATCTTGGTCTACTACTAACAGTAACTCATATCTACTGTAGAATGTGGCAACGTACTGATGCTTAGGTCGCGATTAATATACGAGTAATATTAAAAATAGATCGACAATAACTTCAACCATACTTAAATTTTCAATTCAAAACTAACAGGGGAGATGCTGGCAACACACTTTACCCTATAAGAGCTAGATGCAGTTGGAAAACATTTAAAAGCGGCTCTACCAGTTTGATCTGAAATTCATATTTTTAAAATATTTTCAGTTTTGTGTATTCCTACATTCTTGTGAACTATCACAGAGTGTATGACTTTAATTTATACGCCCTCCAGTTCTAAAGCTTACGGTCAATTTGAATAATAGCGTAAATATGTCCATCATCAAGCAAAATAACTCCATCCTTTACTGTGTTTTAATTGTTTTTTCAAACCAATAGGATGTTAATAAACAATGGGAAACGAAACACATATTGTATAACTTTAGTGGAGTTTTTCAACTTGCAGTATATTGCCAATCATAATAAATGACGCTGTAAGGTGTGCAATCGGCCAAAGAAAGCTCGTTAATTCTGTGGGTCATAAAAATGTTAAAAAATAAGAAGAATAAGAAAGCAAGCATATTCATGTTAGTTGTATTTCTTAGTGTTGTACTATGTGAAAGTAAACATTTTTGTGAATGTCGATTCATTGAATAAAAAGGGGTTTCTTAAAAAAGTAAAAATAATATTTAACAAAATTAATTAAAATTCTTCATGACAAATTTTACTCTACCAACTAAAGGTGTCTTTTGTCGTGCCTCTAAATTGAGCCAATCAGGAACAATTTGGTGAAGAATATAATAGTACTTTCCTTTCTGACTATTTTTACAGTAAGTATGGGTTCTTCCTTTAAGCTATTGATGCTTGTCAAGATTTACAAATATCGTATTCATGGCCATGAGAAACATATGCTATCGTATATTTACACTACACTGCACTATGCTCTTGCCATTTACATTTCAGACATTCTAAAATGAAATGTGACCCAAGTTCACAGTTTGGCCCACACATTTTCCTAATCCATTTATCTTATTATTACTTAACACTCCCAGAGCTGCACTTGTCAGTTACTTTTATTAATACACACTTTTAATTCGTACTTTCCACAGGCGGAATTTTCCCTGGTCCGCAGTCCTTGTCCTTTTAATTATGCTGCCTTTTTCAGACTATGTCACGTTCATACACATACCTTTCAGTGCAGTGCAGGTATGTCTTTTTTTCTGGGTGCAGCTGCAGCGGTTGGTTGCCTCTGCAGTTTCATTTCCTTACACAACACACTTCCCGCTGGAAATTCCATGGAGACATCCTATGTAGACACTGCGAGTTACGCTTCAATTATTGTGAAAAGGTTTTTTGTGCGTGTGTCTTCACATGAGGGAGAAACCTTCAAACTAAAATAAACTTTTTGGTAGTCATCGGTTGTGTGTAATAAATTTAGGCATAATATTTTAACTAAATTACGTCACACTGGGAAGAAGTCCGTTAACCTTTGCACTTCTTACGTTGACGCTATAAATATTTAAATCTTAGGTTTACTACAGAAAAGCCTGCATTTCGCAATGAACACTTACTATTTTCTCGCCGAGTGTGCGGCACGTTTTTACTGTCTGTAATAAATGTCAACCTAGATAATTAGTTCAGATGACTTGCTTAATTGATCGCTTTTTGTAAAATTTGCGTAATTTGATTATGAAAAGGATTACGTAAACAACTGAAAACTGATCCCTAGCGTATTACGCAAAAGTGTGCGTTTCCTGTGGTTTACTAGAACTAACGTCGTTTACATTTCTAGGTTTGATATAACCATTAGTAACACTGTCACAAGATTTTACCTGCACCGACAGCTTACAATCAATTCGAATGGGTTAAATCTGACAAAAAATAAAATGTGATCTTTACAGACGCACCTGCTCGAAGCAGACTATTTCATATATTGTTATTTAAGCTTTCATTATTCAGTTTCACTTCTTCATACTGTCAGAATCCTTAAAAAGCAACAACCTTTGTTTAAATGTTAATGATTTTTGACTATTATAAATCACTTTAAAAACTGAAATTGTGCCAGCAAACCATAAAGAAATTATCAATTTGCGAACATTAGCAGATAGAAAATATTCGTATGTAAATTGGAAACGAAATATTTACTAAGCTCCTCTTGCGTTGATAGCAACGCTCCTCAAATGTTGAATATAAGATTTCAGTTAAAGCGTTAATAACACAGGAAATACAATAACCTATTTCCCTCACCAAAACAAATGGCTGCGACAATGAGAAACTCAAAACGCTGTTGATGTATTTGGCAAAACTTGATTTTAGTAATGCAACTATTTTACTGTTTAATACTGTAAAATGTCAAGCTGGTGTAGATTGACGATTTAAGGCATATAATGCTAGTAGTAAGGAAAACTACTGTTAGTAGATATACAGCGTATTATGTAAGAAATCATCGAGGATTTTTAAGATTTCTCATTACACTTACTTGGTACTAGACAATTTTTTAAATCTTATTAATATCGAATAACAGTAGATTGTAAAATGTGCAACAACAAAGCAAAAACTAAATGAAAAGTCTATTGTACAATACCGCAAAGATACATATATATGAATCAGCATATCAGAAGTTTTACAAATGAAAGAAAAATACCAAATATCGTGAAAAAAAGTAGTGAGGAAGCGCAAAGAATTTGTTATAAATCTAAACATTATTACAACTCTTAGAAAACTAATGAATATTATAATTTAAAACCAATGCAGGAAGAAAATTCCATAACTATGTATAAATGGCCTTCCTTAACAAACCATGCTGGTAGATGACCTAAAAATTTAACCCCCTTTTGTATTTCCCTCGTATTGTAACCGCAAAAAAATCACCTTACGAGTTTTCTTCAGATCTTCACGTTTCAGGGTCCCTAGATGACGAGAAACAGATTCCCTCAATTTCGTCTGTCTGTCTGTCTGTCTGCCTGTTGCCGGTATAACTCAAAAACTATTTGTTGGGGAAGACGATATTTTGGGGATTACTGGCATGAAACCGAGAAAATTTCAGAGAATTATATACAGGGTGACAAAACTAACTAACAACAGCACTCGAAAACCTAGATATTAGACACTTCTATCAGACGCGATAGCAGCAATAGCGAAGTGATGTTTGTGTTTCTTCCTCTGAATGTACCTGGCCGCTAGCTTGGTTCTTTAGTTCCCCTTACTTACATTTTAGAATTAGTTCACATATTTTCCGCTTCTGTCTAGTGACTCCATCTTATTCTTTGATTGGAACCAAATAAAATGTCCCTTGAAAGTTCTAAAAGAAAATATTGTAATCGCGAAAAAATCACCTTCCGTGATTTCTTGAGGTCTTCACGTTTCAGTGTCTATAGATGACGAAAACAGGTTTTCTCAATTTCGTCTGTCTTTCTGTCGGTCTGTTGGAGGATTATGATATTTTGCATGCAGATTATATGTCTACCTGACATGAAACAGACAATTTCAAACACATATATACAGGTTGAGCATTTAAAAAAAAGTTTTGTTTATTTTTGCTTTAACTGAGAAATAGATAAAACTAATAATTTGCACATAGCATAGGCTTTACACTTGACGAAAATAAGACCCAACAGATACAGGATAATGTCGCAAAAAAGAGTCAAACCGTTTCAACAATACAGCCGTGCGTCGCACTTGTACCAGTGGGGCTGCATGACTCATTGTAACATATCGATGCGATTACAATCACATACACAAGTGATGTAGATCGAATCCCACGGCCGGATTTTTTAAAAATTGATAATTGATGTAATTCGCATAACCAAGTGTTTTGTTTTCTTGCATCAATATTATTTGGCTCGTTGCGATATTTGTAGCCCTACTTTCCTTTGATTTTTAAAATTGAGAGACTTGCGTGGGACGTTCAGAGTAAAACAATTCCAAGAAACGCCCCTTCCATGACGATTCTTCGGTCCGCTTTTCAATTTGTTGTATTTTTTAATTGATTTAGTTTGAATTACCGAGTGGTTCCTTTTATTGCTTCAATTTTATTAGAAACGTCAAGATATTTTTACCCCTAGTTGCCTTTGATTTTTCAAAATATTTAGTGTCATAACTTTCACTTCTTTTATTTGCAAAAGATAAAAGTCATAATTTGCATATAGTTCATGCTTTATTATTGGCGAAAATGAGACCCAATAGATACAGAGTAAATATCAGAAATTTGATAGAATAGTACAAGTAGTATCTTTATAATGCAGCAGAAACTCATCAAATCTGAATGCACCCGTGGCTCATTTATTCTAGCTGCGGACCAGAAACTGCCGTCACATATTCGTCTGGGAGAGCGGAGTTCAAATCCCAGTGGACTACATTTTTTTAAATTTGCAAATTGATCTAATTCGCGGGGAAGTTCCGTGTAGACCCCTTTACAGATTTTTTTAAATAAGGAAAATATTTGAATGTGTTAAAACTTCAAAATTAATTTAGCTAAAAGCAAAAAAAAATAAAAATAAAGAGGTCGATATATCACAGCCATTATTTTCTTCCTAGTTAGAATAGTCACTGAACTATACTGAAAATAACAGTAAAACTCGACAGTATGACATTTCTACACAAATAATTAAATTTATTTGGAAATTCTATTTTGGAAAAATGTACGATTATATAAATAAGTGGAGATATTTATGATAATTTTATGAAAACACGTGTAAGAGGTGAGAGCAATAATTTGACAATTTTCGAACATATATAGGTACCGTTCAAAAACTGTGCAGTTTTGTTGAGAAAAGGTGTAAATTGTGAGAAGAAAGTTAAAAGTCAAATTCTAAAAAGATATTATACGACTTTCTAAATATAGGTATAACGATCACAATAGCTGAACTTTTATAGAGTTGAGAAATTTTTATTTTATAAGCTGTATATTGACGTGAGAAATAAGGAAATATAAAATAATCTGCTTTAATGGACACTCTTAATAAATTTTATAATTGCAATTCAAGGTTTTCACATAGAAAAATTCAATAAAATTGAAAAATGCTTCGTAATAATTTCATATTGTGCGACATTCTGTATAACATGTGGAAAAAGTTCGACGCATTTTTATTCTGCGCTGTTTAATAAAATCGCAGGGGTTTGATGTTTCGAATTAACAACTGTTGCCTCAGCTACAACAGCTAAAAGTTAAGAATTTTTCTTGTTTATAATGTCTTTATAAGATGTTTCTTTTCTCTATTGATATTTTGCTTGATGAAAGTTATTTCTTTTTCTTGTAGAACGCCGTTTGTCTAACTCGCTTCTCAATTTTTGCTTCTGTTTGAATGTTTCCGCTGTTTATTATTGCTAGTTGGTTCTTATATAACCTATAAATTACTTTACGATCTTTCTCATAATTAAGAATAATACCTTCCATTTCACGTTACCGAAAACCTTCTTCAGATCTATAAAGACTATGCACGTTTCTCTTCCCTTTCATATCGATTATTTATCATTGTTTAAAATGCTAGTATTGCTGCTCTCGTCCCCATACCACCCCTGAATCCCAATTAATCTTCAGTTAACTACTCTTCAATTTTTCGTTCTATTCTTCTGTGTATTGGTTATTATTTTTGAGATGTATGTTATTAGGCTCAACGTGCTGAAGTTTCCACACATTTCAATTTTTGCTTTGTTTGGGATGTTATTATTATATTTTTTACAAAATCTGGGGGCATTTCTCCGATTTCATATATATTTCGCACACTAACCCATACAATATTTTCGGGGTCACTACTTCCATTCATTTAATTATCTTCTCGGGGCGTTCTTTGTTTTCACATCGTGAACTACCTTGCCAAATTCCTCCCTGTTTATCCCATACTCTTCTTCAGTCACATCTAGCACATCCTCTAGCATCTTTTTATTCATGTCCACTTCGTTATGTAGCTGTTTTAGATATTTTTACCATATATTTGCAATTTGTTCATGTTCTAGTAGAAATTGTCCACTTTCATCTTTTATTCCACTGTGTTTGCTCTTTGGTTGATTGAAGAAGGTTTTACATATGTTGTGTGTTTCTTCTATTCTTTCAGATACCATATCTCTTTCTAGTTCATCCATCTAGCCTTTACCATAATATCGGTGGTCTCTTTGTATCTTTGTTCGCTATCTCCTCCGAAGATACTAGACCGATTAATTGTATGATAGCGTAAAATTTTGCTAATTTTTAGACTTAGATCGTAGGCCGGTTTTTATTTTCAAAAAAATTATGAAAAAGTAAAGTTTTAATTAAATCGTGTAATTAGCGAAGCTAAGCATAGCTCGGGTGATTTACTATATATCATTATAGCAGCGCCTTATTCAACGAAGCATCTTGGTTTAAGTGGTAGAATGCTCCCTTGCCACGCGGGCGGCCCGGGTTCGATTCTCGGCCGATGCATCCTTTTTTAAATGTATATTAATGAATCTCTCTTAAATTAGCGAACCGAAGCGTAGCTCCGGTAATTCACCAGTCTTTAATATAAGCCTTTATCGCTCTAGTTGCTAATCTGTTAATTCTGTTTCGCAGTTCTCTATATTATTTTTGATCTTTCTCATTTTGTGTTCCTTTGTATTTCTTCCTTTCTCGTATTAATTCGATTAGGTCATCTATAATGCATGGCTTTCTGATCTTGACTTTTACTATTACGCAGTTCGAAAAAATGTCGATATCAATAACAATCAATTAATTTAGAATTAAGAAATTTCTGTAAATAAACTTTTAAAAATTCAAAATGAAGAGCCGATGTTTGATTTCCGACGAAACAAAAATACTTTAACTTACTATTTTTGAAATAACAACAACAATAAATCCAAACCTTCATTGTCTTCGACATTTTCAGTGAGTCAGTAGTGCATATGATGTCTATTAAAAATAAATGCAGTACTTAAGTAGGTTTCATCTGTTCAGATTACATTATAGCGGCCTTTTTGTAATGTATTTCATTCTTGTATAGACCAACAATAAAATTATAAAAGTTTTTCCAAATTGCTTATCACTTGGGTGGAGATGATAGTTAGGACGAAACTTAGATTGGCAATATCTATTCGTCTTCATAATTTTATGAGTCATTAATATTGATATAATAATAATAATAATAATAATGTATTTATTTCCCAACAATAAATTATAATACAGTAATTAATTTGGCATAAAAATAATAAGTCGAATTGCGAAACCACAGGGTTTCAATTCAAATGAGTAGTGCAACACTACCCTTGATCTTCCATTGGTACCGGATATTTCTATATTGCGTAATGGATAAGTTTGCCTAAAGTTATTTACAATTTAAAAAAAAATGAGTGCAAATGCAAAAGATAAATAAAATAAAACATTAATATATGTTGTTCTGTGATTGTGCAAATAATTCCAACAATATATGTAATGAGTGTTATATTATAAACGTTAAATAAAAATAAAACTAACTGTAAGATTTAGTTTGTTTGTAGCTTATATAATTGGTCACGCATGTTATTTCTGAAGGTTACCGGAGTGCATTCCTTAAATTTTTGTGGAATACTGTTATAGAGTCTATAAATTTGAAATTGAAAAGATCGTTCAAACAAAGCGGTTTTGTGTAAAGGTGGTGATATTATTCCTTTGAATCTTAAATTTAAGGCATGCACATCTGTTCTGAAAGTAATTTTATTGTATAGGTAAGCTGGCTGTTTGGTTCTAATGACTTTATGACAAAGAGTAGCAATTGTAAATAACGTCTGCTTCTCATATCTTACTTAATTGCTCATTTTCGCGCATTTACTTCCACAAATTCAAGCCATTTACAGTATCTTGCTCTAATGTTTCTTGATTATTTGTTTCACCTGCTAAATTTAAATTTTTAACCAATCACATTCTTAGTTACCATTTGGCACTACCAATCAACATACAATATTAGCTATTATCATGCATGGTGCTCAATAGCCACCGACTATTTAGCATGATACTCGCCATTCACCAACAAATTTTTTAACACCAAAAATCAAGTAGCGAAATTTTTTGTCTGGATAGAATTTTTGGAACTCCATCTCTATAGGCTTAAAATAATCAGAACTTTAGGCGAATACCACTTGTAAGAGAGAAGACACTGTCATTAGTAGTTTTCAAACTCAGGACGGAGTAAGAATTTTTGTTTTTGTTCAGTATTTGATATTCCAGATGTACGTGAAGTTAAAACTTAAAAATAAAGGTTTAGTTGTACTTGTACAGTGTGTCCCAAATTGGACACTTTTGATAGGAAACATTCATTTCTAGAGGAGATAGTAAAAAACTAACTTACATGTTACGGGCTCGTTTTTTGTGTAAAAATGAATGGCAAAAACCGCACATCGATATCTTGATCTCTTTAAAAGGTACAGGGTGATTTTCAATTTGGTGCATTTTCCACTCACCCCTGTAACTTGCTTATTTGTGAATATTTTGTGTTTCTGCAAAACCATTCTTAAGGCACTTTTTTAAAATGAATCGAATGGCATGCTTAATGTTTTTGTAAAACAAATGGCGGGGAAGCTATGACATAAACTTTAATTTTTACTTATGGTAAATAAAAATAGAAGTTTATGTCACAGCTTCCCCGCCATTTGTTTTCAAAAACACTAAGCATACCATTCGATTCCTTTTAAAAAAGTGCCTTAAGAATGTTTTTGCAGAAACACAAAATATTCACAAATAAGCAAGTTACGGGGGTGAGTCGAAAATTTACCATAAGTAAAAATGAAAGTTTATGTCACAGCTTCCCCGCCATTTGTTTTACAAAAACACTAAGCATACCATTCGATTCCTTTTAAAAAAGTGCCTTAAGAATGTTTTTGCAGAAACACAAAATATTCACAAATAAGCAAGTTACGGGGGTAAGTCAAAAATGCACCAAATTGAAAATCACCCTGTATCTTTTAAAGCGATCAAGATATCGATGTGCGGTTTTCGCCATTCATTTTTACACAAAAAACGAGCCCGTAACATGTAAGTTAGTTTTTTACTATCTCCTCTAGAAATGAATGTTTCCTATGAAAAGTGTCCAATTTGGGACACACTGTACATCTGACAACTTTCGGTGCATTTCTGTTTACGGCTACAGCAACATGTCTGACAATAAACCAAAATGCAAATGCGTAAGCATTTTAGAAAAATACAATTTTTAGGTGAAATTTAAATAAATTTCGGTTTTACGAAATTTCCGTTTAACGAATTTTTCCTTGGTTTTAGCGACTTCCTTAAATAGAAATTCTACTAAATTACATTGCGCTCAAGAAATTTGAAGTTTGGCTGAACACCTAATGTCTGCATTAAAAATCTTATTAAAACCGGAGATGTTTAGATCGAGGGCTTAATGCCAAATTGATATCAAAACACACTCGAAATTTATATACTATAGAAATAATTCACTTTTTGTCAAGTGTAATGCACCATACAGGATGTATGAAACATTTCATTTAAATATTTATATCCAAATATCTAATTGATCATATGATATAACAGTTGTATTTTTAACAGGTGGGGTAGTAAGGGCAACCACAACGTTGTTTGTTTTTGTGAGTAACAAAATAACTTGAATTCAGATTCTACGACAAATAGTCACGTTAAGGGTTAAGTTCCCATTAATTGTGATAAAATAATAATTGCTGATTTGATTTGTAGTAGTAATCTCTCTACGATCAAGTTTGACTTCAGGTCACAAATATTATTCAAGTACATAATTCAAGATTATTTGATTTCATTTAACGTGGTATATTCTGTTGTAAATATTAGAATACTACGAAGCCAGTAAAAGTGAGTGTTGTGATATGCTGTAGAACAGTATATTCAAGAAATAAAATTTTCAAAGAGCAAAGAGGTGTTTGCTGACTAAAATCTGTCAAATTGGGAGCTGAGGCAGAGTATTCAGGTACTACAAGAATAAATATTCAGAAAGTTAGTGACAATTTCTTACAAAATAACAAGAAATTATAAAGTAAGTTTGGTGCGGCAAATCTTTACACAATTGTAATTATATTTAGAACTTAATTTTAGAAGAATTATTTTTCTAAATTCAATAGTGATTTGAGTACTCAACGTTTTCGACAATTATATTTTGAGATTTGAACATCTTGGAAATAGGTTATATTTAGAATCTTCATTTATTAATCAAGTTTGGATACATTTAACATTTGATTAAATTACTTTTTGAAAATATGTATTTTATTTTGTAATGTCAGATCAAACTTGTTCAACAATGTTCTACTAACAAACTGAACGTACGAATTTAACTTTATGAAGTACCTGAAACTTGTACTTGATTTATACAATCAAATTGTTATTATAGGTATTTTAAAAGGAATTCAGTCTTTAAATATTATAGGAAGTTGCTAGTTGAAGGTTAATCTATTCAGCTGAGAATAGGGAGTCTCATCTTTATATATATAATTCTTCTGTACGTGTGTATGTCACTGAACTCCTCCTAAACGGCTGGACCTATTTTGATGAAATTTTTTGTTTGTGTTTGAGTGGGTCCCTGGATGGTTTAGATTCACAATTGGACTCGGTAGGTGGCGCTGCAATCGGGTTCTAGGATTTTTTTTAAAATTTTTGACAAATTTTTTTGTTTAATTTTTTTAAGATTTCTCGCATATCAGAACATATAACCCCAAAATTTCACCCCCCACTACCCCCAAATATGTTTTAAAATGAAAAAAATCGAAAATTCGAAAATCGAGAAAACGTTTGCTGAACCCGCTAATAGCAGGCACCGGGCAGGACGTCTGTCGGGTCCGCTAATAGCAGGCAGCGGGCAGGAAGTCTGTCGGGTCCGCTAATAGCAAGCAGCGGCAGGACAACGTCTGTCAGGTCCGCTAGTTGCTTATAAAACTAACTAGTCGTGGCTTAAACAGTAATAATTACATGACATAATTTCAAATGTCAAATTGATTTAGGAGTTACTTCAATTCCTACTTATTGCATTAAGAAGTGAGGTAGGTACATAAATGAACTCTAAATGATAGTATATTTTTATAATAATTAGTAAAAGAGTATATTTCATTTGATATTACAAAGTGTAGTTTAGATAAATTTCAATTGGCAACACAAGTATGGCTCCAAAGAGGGTGCTATTAGACAAGGTCTTGTTATATTACCCCTAAATATGACTTTCAGATGGAGGACAATGAAAACTATGAAAATGTTATAACTGCTTTCTAACTTTTCGAAAATTTTAATATATAGCCGCTATTCTGGATACCGATTGACATAAATAGGTACAGGACATTGCTGTACGTAGTTGGATTGTCATAGTTATTTTCTATTTTAAAAATCTGTAAAGGGCATTAGACGGAACTTCTCTTGCAATTACGGCGCGCATCAATAGCTGTTCATTGCTATCTGCGATACTGCGGTACCAAGTGATCGCTACACCTTCTCCATCCGCGCATGTTGCAATCCGCGGCCATGGTTGCACATTTCTGTCTCTTGCAATGGTTGCAGTGCGTAGCAATTATGTTTTCCTTTTACGATGTTCATCCTTTTATTTATTCCTGAGTGCAAGCAAACCTTGACAACATTTTATTTTATAAGTTTCTCACCCTGTATATGTTCGACCGAAAGTATATTCGGTTTAGAGCAACATAGACATATAATCCGCATTCAAAATATGTTTTTCTTCAACAAATACTTTTGAGCTATATTGCCAACAGAAGGAGACAGACAGACAGACGAAATTGAAAAAAACATGTTTTTCGTCATCGAGGGATTCTGAAACGTGAAGATTTGAAAAAATATCGAAAGGTGTATGTGTATAAAGAAGTGCATTAAGAAGGCCTACTTTATTTTTAGGTATGTTGAAAAACATAAGCTGTGATTTAATAAAATTTTCTTTTGAAAATAAGAAATTGTTTCCATACACTAGACAAGAAATCAAACAGCACGTAAAAATTTACTATCAATGTAATTCCACCACCAAAACGAACAATTCCAAAAATCGATGCCCATAACAGTAAAACACGCTAGCCGCTATGGGCGTGTCACTTGTGCTTGCGTTATGTTTTTATATTATTATTTGTTGTATTAAGTATTATTTTATTGAGAATTTGTATAATTGAGTCTATCATGTGTTAAGTTAATAGGTATTAGGTATATAATTTGTTATTATTCTATCAAGAATTTTGATTTTCGGAAATTGCACTGAATTGTTATAATGTAGTGCTTTAATTTGATAGGGGTTTTGTCGGCTATGCCGTCTACCCTAATGTAAAATAATAATAATAATAATAAAATTGTATTTTGTAGATCGTGCACTATCAATCTATTACTAAATTGGATACCTTGCAAGCAGTAGTCAACATTTCCTCCAATATTTGTCATCCCAAATAATTCAAGTTCAAGGATTCTAGATTCGTAAAGTATACCATAATCGATTTGTGCAAATTATATCACTTTTGTACTATGTCTCATAGACGACTGACTGCAGATCTACAAAAACGGTACACAGAAGACAACTTCCTGCATTAGCTAGAGCAGAGGCAGAAATAGAACAACGCAAACATAAAATAGTAATGAAAGTGAACTGTCACGCTCTGAATGCAAGATATGCGATCTCTGTGGTCTCAGCATAACAAGAGACGTCTAACGACTTCTAAGTAACTTAAGATGTAATACACTGCATTACCCACTTCAGGATTATTTTTAGGTAATTCGATAAAATTAGGCGAATGTGAAAGTACATTATTTGACAATGATGTGTCGGAAAAGTTTCTCAGAGGTTCAAGTTTCGATAAGATTTGCGACCGTTATACCAGACAAGCCCTATTATTCATCTTGATATATGCGATTACCAAATATTACTTTAAAATATCAATCAATGCCTTCTTAAACTAAGATCAATTCATAGCGTAGAATTTACTGCAGAAATATGACCACTACGTATACCCTGCTGTGAAGGACGATTATACTATCGAGCGTTGCTATGCTTTTGTGAGCAGGAAACCGTTTCAAATTATCTTATTTATAAGGTTAATTAAGAAGTAGAGATGAGTACTTAAGATAATCTTTAGATTTTCTTGTGTCTGTGCGTAGGATTTTACAGTTACGAGTAAAAGGAAATCCTTATCTAGGAATTAGGAGCGGAAACGAAAATCTGCAAGAGAAACCTTTGAAACTGAATTTTGGAAAGTTAACTTTTATCAAGGCTTCTAACTTAAGTACTTAATTTTTTTGATCTGGTAATTTGAAAGCTGAGCTGTTCTTCAAAATTATGAATTTCATTAAAACATGCATTGATTAATTAGTAACTGTAGTTTTTTTAATTTTGCGCAATAGATTGCCCTGCAACAGTAACATTTACATACCAGCATATTCCCTTTGCTACAATATTTAAATTAAATTTTAATTAAAGATGAGGTAAATCCCAAATGTTTCCAGGTTAACTATGTGGAACGGAGTGGAAAATGTTTTTTTTTACTTAACCCCTAGAGGGCCTAGAGAGTGGCAAATAAAGAGTTGGCGATTCCAGTCGGCAGGTAGTGAGTTCGAACCTCACACCCAACATCGGTACATCGTAAGCTCTCCGACAGTTTTGATGGTCTTGACTCTAGTGAATGGGTATTCTCTTTACTCAAACGAAAGTAAACATGGCTTATAAAACCACATTTTGTGTTTGTTTTGTAAATTTATTTAATGCGTCTTGTACCCATAAGCGGAACTGTAGCGCTATAGAACTATTTAGTTCTGGTCGGACAAGTGGCGACCGCCCTAGTTTAAAAATCTTCTATCCCTTAATCCTCCTTTCGGATTTTGAAATAAACAGTAAACGCTACGGGCTAGGTCTATGATATTGGGTGGATATCTGACCTTGAAATAGCCACATTCACGTCTGCAGCTGCATTAGTTTGGGGCCAGGTTTTATCATGGTGCAGTAGAACTCCTCTATTTTTTTAAGCGGTATTGAAATTAAACTGGCATAGTAATCGCCAATAATTGTGGCTTTTGGCTACAGGTATTCAACTCAAAAAGTTCTTTCGACATTCTAAAAAATCTAGTGCGATACACGCACACAACTTTCTTTTACAGTGATCTTATAATTAGCCAAAAATTTTATTTTTAATTTCTAGGCATTTGTCAAAAATGTTCAAAAATTACAAATTCTACAAAAACCGTACAAAATAGAGAAGAGACAAATTTTCTCTAGAATTTTAAGTTGCATTTAAAAATGTAATAATATACCGGGTGTTCTATTTATAATAACAAAATTGATAGCGACTTTCGAAATAACCGGAAGTGATACCACAGTCAAAATATTGTAGTTGTAGTCGCTTTTATACATAAAATCCGTGGCCAAAGTTTCAAATTTTAAATTTTATTAGTTTTCTATAATGAGATGAAGTAGGAGGTAATTCAAAAAAGAAAAAATTTGTAGAGGTATTCGAATGGAAAATTTACCTATCTCACATCAATACACATTAAAAATGTGATAAAAATGTACCGTTTGAAAAAATCGTGATAGTCGTTTTTGAGAAAATCTAAAAAAGCTGAAAAATCACAAAAGTAAACACCATACTTCCGGTTATGCGATTTTCGTCAAAATATTGCTGTCGTATCTATATAGTAGGTACATAAAACTTATATATG
This sequence comes from Agriotes lineatus, assembly GCA_940337035.1. Lineage (NCBI taxonomy): Eukaryota > Metazoa > Arthropoda > Insecta > Coleoptera > Elateridae > Agriotes > Agriotes lineatus. Next base: position 198,119 of record CALNHX010001542.1, read on the forward strand.
AAGTTTCAACGTCATACCTCTTTTCATTTTTGAGATATTCTACTGCAAAGGAACAAACCTAGCGTCAACTCAGAATCACCTTCATATGGCAATTGCTAGCTAGAAAGGATGGTCGAAATTGTCAGCACACACGTTTTTACCTTGCAATGCGGCAGCTAACACTTCGAAAAAAATAATCACCAAGTGATTCGATATAACGACCATCTTAAACTGTTTGGAATATCTTTTTAAAAGAGGTAAACCTGGTTCTACACCTTAATGGTTGAGATTAATTGCAATATGAAGCTCAACATTCTAATGGAGTTAGCGAATTATGAAAAGGGCAAGGACACGTCAACGCTTCTTCTAATATACAGAGCATTGATTCGTTCAAGACTTAATTATGGATCAATATCTCAGGTAATAATATAGAAATCCTTAGATGGTGTACATAATACCGTCATAACTATACCCACAGGCTTTTATAGCCAGCCCTACAAGAAACGTTTTTCATCACACAAGCGAACTTGTACTTCGTCACAGAAGAGAATTGCTACTCGTATCACTAAATTATCCTGCTTTAATAGCTTACTCTCCTGAAAACCCGGTATATTAATCAGTATTCAACACATCCTTCCACACCATTTAGAACAACAAACTTAGCTTCCTTAAATTTGTCTACTAAAGAATATGACAATTAATGAGCTAATTTAAACTTGTTTAATTTTGATAAAAATATTATCAAACACGAAGTAATACGCGTTAACTTTAAGCAATTGTGTGAAAATTATCTCCAGGAAAACTTTATGCGTATATCCACTGACGCTTCAAAGTGTGAGAATGAAGTTGGGGCAGCTTTCGTTACTAACGATATCAATCCCAAACTTCATCCGCATGAATGAAAAGTGTTTCCACAGTGGAAATTATTATCGTCACTTTAAAAGCCCTAAAATGTATTCATAATCAAAGCGAAAGCAATTACCTCTTGCTACCGCTCAAACACGACTTTACGACATAATCGGGAAATATACATAGAATACGCGGCCCTAACTCTGTTACGATATTTATTTATTTCCCCATCCCTTACAAAAAATAGATTACATATACTACATCTTACATATTAACACAATATATTTATATACCGATGGGGCCACAATTATATATAACAGCAATAAGATAACATGAACAAGAACATAACCCGTATTGCTTGAGTAAGAAAGAGATAAACATAGTAGCAAATATTCGAGAAGGCTTGACTCTTAATTTAATTATGACATTTGTCAACTAAACATACCTACTAATATAATTTTTTTGTATGGCCATCTCTTTCTTGCTCAAGCTTTCTATTTGCTTGTTCATGTTATCTCATTGCTGTTATATATAATTATGGCCCCATCAGTATAATTACCAAAATTTAATGTATTGAACCTAGGTAACGATGGCGGTAACAAAAAGGTTTGCTCCAGCTAAAACTCAGTCGCGAGGGCGGGCTCTTTACGACCTTTTAGTTAGGGCTGTACTCCGGTACGAGAAGTAAATGATGTTCAATAATTGATGCGCCACCACATTTGGAATAGATCGGGACAACAAAATCAACTCAGGTAGGCCCACTCTGAATGTGGAAGTAAGTAGACCCAACTTTCTACTTCTGCCTTGGCACCACTTGAGGTAGCGACTGCAACAACTGACTCGAATCTACCTTTGATGACATCAACTTACACTTCTGATTTCCTGTACAAAACATAGGAAAAGACATGCCAACACCAATGGAAAACGATAAACAATTAACAAAAAAACTCTATTAAAATAATAATATACGTATAGCAATGAACATGAAAATCTTTACTGGTTACAGTTACAAATAATCGGCAAAATGTGTTAGTTACAGTTAAAGGCACAAAGTTTATATCAAAAGCAAGTGACAAAACGACAACAATGACATGGTAACATTTAAAACAGTATTAATGTTAAGTTTTACCACAAAAACTACTTTACATGTACGAAATTAGCGACAGCCACTCAAGTAGTGACATGACAACAATGTTTACTTGACTGTCAACTTATCAACAATGTTTACTTAGACTTTCAACGCAAGGCGACATTTAGGCATTAAAAACCAAGTGTGGTGAAATTCAACCAGTTTTTCAACGTTACATGGTTGTTTCTACGTCAGCCTATGACGTTCTTTTAACGTTTAAGTGAAGGTCAAACAAACCCGTTGTGTGGAAGTTATAATCGCGATCTAAGGCATATAAATTTTCAACATTGTTGCCGACTATTTAATGTGTTTTTTACTTTTGGTTGCCAATCCGACGTCTTTTGAATATTCATGTTATTTTCACCGACATGTTAACGTTGTAACGTTGTTGACTTTTCAACAAAAAATCTAGGTGCTTCATACTTTAAAACGACGCTTTAAAAAGATTATTGTTCATTTTAGTGTTGACATTTGTTTTTAACGTTGTTGAAACGATGTTTTAATGCATATAAAATTGGTATTTTATTTTGGTCAAGTATTGACTATAGAAGAAGGATACTTTTCTTCTGAATAATCTTTATTGTGCCCAGCCCAACTGAATAAAACGCCGACTTCATTTGATTAACGAAATCTCTAAACAGATAGGGTAACTGCTTCAACACTATGTAGTTTTACCGATATTCGACAGACGTTGCATCTTAAATCGGAAAACAAATAAGCTTAGTAGAACATGGAACATACTACCAACCATGTATTTTTCTAACGCAATTCTGCTAACATTATGTCAAACTGGAATAGTAAACACACGACGTTCTAACTCACAGATTTTTCAATTTTATCAGTCACACAAATGGCGACCTGAACAGTAAATTCAGATTACCAGACAAAGGGAGAGCACGGCTTGTCATCATACTGTAACATTCCACTGTGGTGTAGTGGCATAACGCGTTTTAATTAGTCGACACTATCATGTGAGCAATGACCTTACGCGTGATAAGATACAACTTACGAGTTTTTTGTCCTGTCAACGTTTAACATTAACCGCTAGTCCAAAATACACTTAAAATCAACGATATCAAAACGTAATGGAAGAACGTTATTATCACGTTGTTGTAACAACGTTATTATCACGTTGTTGTAACAACGTTATATCGACGTTAAAAGACGACTACTGATCTAAAAGGCATTGTATATTAACGGTATTTTGACGTAATATGGAAAATAATAAACGTAAAAAATACGTTTTACATTAACAGCTAATGAAAAAAGTTCTTAATATCAACGAAATATCGAAGTAATATAAACACGTTCAATAAACGTCATATACAACACGTTTAATAAACGGAATAAGTAGGTAAACAGTAAAAGGAATTATTAAAAATCAACGTCAAATTCACGTTGAGAAAATGACGTTAACTATAAATTGGACTAAAATTTTACGTTTCATTTTCAACAAATAACGTTTTTTTAACTGTGTAAACGTCTATTCGACGTAATTTAAACGTACGTGTGCCTGCTGGATTTGTCTTTTGTATCCAAAACATTTGTTTCAAAAAATTTAAAATCTTTTATTTATGGCTGTTGGACTACCCCGCCCAATAAAAGAGTAACATTACTGAATTTACAATCAATTTGTATACAAGGTGAAGTCACCAGTGTGGTACCCCCGTTTAGTTTGAAATTAAAGATCATATAGAAAAAATATACCAACCACATTGTTTAAGTAATCATTTTTCAAAATTTTGTTTTTTATTATTTTTGATATCTGTTTTGTCTCCTTTGTTTTGATATACTATACATCTTTTTATACTGTTCCGATTTGGACATATTAAAATTTACAAATAAATTTTGAAAAAATCACAAACGGTTTCGAAGTGATACGCGTTAACTTTAAGCAATTGTGTGAAAATTATCTCCAGGAAAACTTTATGCGTATATCCACTGACGCTTCAAAGTGTGAGAATGAAGTTGGGGCAGCTTTCGTTACTAACGATATCAATCCCAAACTTCATCAGCATGAATGAAAAGTGTTTCCACAGTGGAAATTATTATCGTCACTTTAAAAGCCCTAAAATGTATACATAATCAAAGTGAAAGCAATTACCTCTTGTTACCGCTCAAACACGACTTTAAGACATAATCGGGAAATATACATAGAATACTCGGCCCTAACTCTGTTACGATATTTATTTATTTATTTATTTCCCCATCCCTTACAAAAAAATTGATTACATCTACTATAGTCAAAATTATACCCATTCGGAGTCACGTGACTTTTGTCTGTCTCTGTTCATCTTTAGTAAAATAGATGAAATGGAAGAAATTTGAAAAAAAAGGCATGTCGATTCATAAAATTAATTTTAAAAATTGGACGTTTCTAATCTGTCAGATTATATTTTTCGTGTAAGTTATTTAGATAAGGGTAATAAAACCTAAAATTGTTGAGCCAAAAACTGGAAATTAAAAGAAACCATCGGACATGCGGTATAACGAGCAGTCACAACAATTAATTTGAATATTATGCGTTTTTTTTTATGAAGAGTACAATATTAATAAAAGTAAATCAACAGTTTCACCCTCCAACGCTGTTCGCCGTGCTTCTCTTGCGTTAAATATCTCGGAGAGCACAATTTACCGAAAATATGAGCCAGAAAGTGAAGAATGCAAAAACGGAAGTCGACGAAGCAGTCAAGACACTGTATATAAAATGTATGTAGCTAAAGAATTTGTAACCATAAAAAATCTAAAAAATGCTTGGTTGAAGAATCTGGAGATTTTACACATTCAGTTTCTTCCCTAAATAGATTGTGCAAGGAAATAGGCTTCAAATGGCAATGTTCTATAACAGAATATGCATGCACAGAAATTGACTTAAAATTTGCTATACGCAGCAGGTTTTTAATGTAGCAGCTGACATATCTTTATTATATTTACATTTTACGACATGTTATGTTTTCTTTAACCTGTAAATTCAGTTTGATTTCATATAAGAGAATAAACCTGTAGCAACCTTGTTTTAGAAATTGGCATATGTCAGGATAACCTACAAAACGGAATGTCATTTATTTCCCTAAAATTGCATTTTTAAGAATCGACATACGTAAAATTACTAGATTATCACGTGACTCCGAATGGGTATAAATTTGACTATACATCTTACATATTAACACAATGTATTTATATATAATTACCAAAATTTAATGTATTGAACCTAGGTAACGATGGCGGTAACAAAAAGGTTTGCTCCAGCTAAAACTCAGTCGCGAGGGCGGGTTCTTTACGACCTTTTAGTTAGGGCTGTACTCCGGTACGAGAAGTAAATGACGTTCAATAATTGATGCGCCACCACATTTGGAATAGATCGGGACAACAAAATCAACTCAGGTAGGCCCACTCTGAATGTGGAAGTAAGTAGACCCAACTTTCTACTTCTGCCTTGGCACCACTTGAGGTAGCGACTGCAACAACTGACTCGAATCTACCTTTGATGACATCAACTTACACTTCTGATTTCCTGTACAAAACATAGGAAAAGACATGCCAACACCAATGGAAAACGATAAACAATTAACAAAAAAACTCTATTAAAATAATAATATACGTATAGCAATGAACATGAAAATCTTTACTGGTTACAGTTACAAATAATCGGCAAAATGTGTTAGTTACAGTTAAAGGCACAAAGTGTATATCAAAAGTATTCGAATGGAAAATTTACCTATCTCACATCAATACACATTAAAAATGTGATAAAAATGTACCGTTTGAAAAAATCGTGATAGTCGTTTTTGAGAAAATCTAAAAAAGCTGAAAAATCACAAAAGTAAACACCATACTTCCGGTTATGCGATTTTCGTCAAAATATTGCTGTCGTATCTATATAGTAGGTACATAAAACTTATATATGAAGTTTCAACGTCATACCTCTTTTCATTTTTGAGATATTCTACTGCAAAGGAACAAACCTAGCGTCAACTCAGAATCACCTTCATATGGCAATTGCTAGCTAGAAAGGATGGTCGAAATTGTCAGCACACACGTTTTTACCTTGCAATGCGGCAGCTAACACTTCGAAAAAAATAATCACCAAGTGATTCGATATAACGACCATCTTAAACTGTTTGGAATATCTTTTTAAAAGAGGTAAACCTGGTTCTACACCTTAATGGTTGAGATTAATTGCAATATGAAGCTCAACATTCTAATGGAGTTAGCGAATTATGAAAAGGGCAAGGACACGTCAACGCTTCTTCTAATATACAGAGCATTGATTCGTTCAAGACTTAATTATGGATCAATATCTCAGGTAATAATATAGAAATCCTTAGATGGTGTACATAATACCGTCATAACTATACCCACAGGCTTTTATAGCCAGCCCTACAAGAAACGTTTTTCATCACACAAGCGAACTTGTACTTCGTCACAGAAGAGAATTGCTACTCGTATCACTAAATTATCCTGCTTTAATAGCTTACTCTCCTGAAAACCCGGTATATTAATCAGTATTCAACACATCCTTCCACACCATTTAGAACAACAAACTTAGCTTCCTTAAATTTGTCTACTAAAGAATATGACAATTAATGAGCTAATTTAAACTTGTTTAATTTTGATAAAAATATTATCAAACACGAAGTAATACGCGTTAACTTTAAGCAATTGTGTGAAAATTATCTCCAGGAAAACTTTATGCGTATATCCACTGACGCTTCAAAGTGTGAGAATGAAGTTGGGGCAGCTTTAGTTACTAACGATATCAATCCCAAACTTCATCCGCATGAATGAAAAGTGTTTCCACAGTGGAAATTATTATCGTCACTTTAAAAGCCCTAAAATGTATTCATAATCAAAGCGAAAGCAATTACCTCTTGCTACCGCTCAAACACGACTTTACGACATAATCGGGAAATATACATAGAATACGCGGCCCTAACTCTGTTACGATATTTATTTATTTCCCCATCCCTTACAAAAAATAGATTACATATACTACATCTTACATATTAACACAATATATTTATATACCGATGGGGCCACAATTATATATAACAGCAATAAGATAACATGAACAAGAACATAACCCGTATTGCTTGAGTAAGAAAGAGATAAACATAGTAGCAAATATTCGAGAAGGCTTGACTCTTAATTTAATTATGACATTTGTCAACTAAACATACCTACTAATATAATTTTTTTGTATGGCCATCTCTTTCTTGCTCAAGCTTTCTATTTGCTTGTTCATGTTATCTCATTGCTGTTATATATAATTATGGCCCCATCAGTATAATTACCAAAATTTAATGTATTGAACCTAGGTAACGATGGCGGTAACAAAAAGGTTTGCACCAGCTAAAACTCAGTCGCGAGGGCGGGCTCTTTACGACCTTTTAGTTAGGGCTGTACTCCGGTACGAGAAGTAAATGATGTTCAATAATTGATGCGCCACCACATTTGGAATAGATCGGGACAACAAAATCAACTCAGGTAGGCCCACTCTGAATGTGGAAGTAAGTAGACCCAACTTTCTACTTCTGCCTTGGCACCACTTGAGGTAGCGACTGCAACAACTGACTCGAATCTACCTTTGATGACATCAACTTACACTTCTGATTTCCTGTACAAAACATAGGAAAAGACATGCCAACACCAATGGAAAACGATAAACAATTAACAAAAAAACTCTATTAAAATAATAATATACGTATAGCAATGAACATGAAAATCTTTACTGGTTACAGTTACAAATAATCGGCAAAATGTGTTAGTTACAGTTAAAGGCACAAAGTTTATATCAAAAGCAAGTGACAAAACGACAACAATGACATGGTAACATTTAAAACAGTATTAATGTTAAGTTTTACCACAAAAACTACTTTACATGTACGAAATTAGCGACAGCCACTCAAGTAGTGACATGACAACAATGTTTACTTGACTGTCAACTTATCAACAATGTTTACTTAGACTTTCAACGCAAGGCGACATTTAGGCATTAAAAACCAAGTGTGGTGAAATTCAACCAGTTTTTCAACGTTACATGGTTGTTTCTACGTCAGCCTATGACGTTCTTTTAACGTTTAAGTGAAGGTCAAACAAACCCGTTGTGTGGAAGTTATAATCGCGATCTAAGGCATATAAATTTTCAACATTGTTGCCGACTATTTAATGTGTTTTTTACTTTTGGTTGCCAATCCGACGTCTTTTGAATATTCATGTTATTTTCACCGACATGTTAACGTTGTAACGTTGTTGACTTTTCAACAAAAAATCTAGGTGCTTCATACTTTAAAACGACGCTTTAAAAAGATTATTGTTCATTTTAGTGTTGACATTTGTTTTTAACGTTGTTGAAACGATGTTTTAATGCATATAAAATTGGTATTTTATTTTGGTCAAGTATTGACTATAGAAGAAGGATACTTTTCTTCTGAATAATCTTTATTGTGCCCAGCCCAACTGAATAAAACGCCGACTTCATTTGATTAACGAAATCTCTAAACAGATAGGGTAACTGCTTCAACACTATGTAGTTTTACCGATATTCGACAGACGTTGCATCTTAAATCGGAAAACAAATAAGCTTAGTAGAACATGGAACATACTACCAACCATGTATTTTTCTAACGCAATTCTGCTAACATTATGTCAAACTGGAATAGTAAACACACGACGTTCTAACTCACAGATTTTTCAATTTTATCAGTCACACAAATGGCGACCTGAACAGTAAATTCAGATTACCAGACAAAGGGAGAGCACGGCTTGTCATCATACTGTAACATTCCACTGTGGTGTAGTGGCATAACGCGTTTTAATTAGTCGACACTATCATGTGAGCAATGACCTTACGCGTGATAAGATACAACTTACGAGTTTTTTGTCCTGTCAACGTTTAACATTAACCGCTAGTCCAAAATACACTTAAAATCAACGATATCAAAACGTAATGGAAGAACGTTATTATCACGTTGTTGTAACAACGTTATTATCACGTTGTTGTAACAACGTTATATCGACGTTAAAAGACGACTACTGATCTAAAAGGCATTGTATATTAACGGTATTTTGACGTAATATGGAAAATAATAAACGTAAAAAATACGTTTTACATTAACAGCTAATGAAAAAAGTTCTTAATATCAACGAAATATCGAAGTAATATAAACACGTTCAATAAACGTCATATACAACACGTTTAATAAACGGAATAAGTAGGTAAACAGTAAAAGGAATTATTAAAAATCAACGTCAAATTCACGTTGAGAAAATGACGTTAACTATAAATTGGACTAAAATTTTACGTTTCATTTTCAACAAATAACGTTTTTTTAACTGTGTAAACGTCTATTCGACGTAATTTAAACGTACGTGTGCCTGCTGGATTTGTATTTGTATCCAAAACATTTGTTTCAAAAAATTTAAAATCTTTTATTTATGGCTGTTGGACTACCCCGCCCAATAAAAGAGTAACATTACTGAATTTACAATCAATTTGTATACAAGGTGAAGTCACCAGTGTGGTACCCCCGTTTAGTTTGAAATTAAAGATCATATAGAAAAAATATACCAACCACATTGTTTAAGTAATCATTTTTCAAAATTTTGTTTTTTATTATTTTTGATATCTGTTTTGTCTCCTTTGTTTTGATATACTATACATCTTTTTATACTGTTCCGATTTGGACATATTAAAATTTACAAATAAATTTTGAAAAAATCACAAACGGTTTCGAAGGATGGTAAACCCTAACATGATTATAACTTACTAATCATTTTTATAAATCTACGATATGACTACAAATACAAAACTTGAATAGGCAATAAAGCTGAACAAATTTTCGATGTGAAAAAGTCACGACACCCTGTAATAATTTCCATAATCTAATTGGGCAAAGGAAATGAAACTGCTTCTTACGTATTCACATTCTCAATTTAATAATTTTTAAGCGAATTCAAAACGTCTTTTGTAATTTTCTCAATGAAATGCAAGTTTAATTCATCGAAAAAAATATATAAAAAATCGATGACATTGTATAAAAAAATTGTACGTGGAATTTAAATAACCGTAACTTTGTGTTTTAATATTATTCGACTCGTTAAAAATACAGAATTTAAAAGTTCTCGGCTATTGTTAGTTAACCTAAAAATATGTAGGTAGTCGGTTAAGATCCGAGTTTCCACAGTACGACGGAATTCAAAAATTTGTGTAACCTGGTTTAATTTTTTATAAAGGTCGCGTTATGAGATTTGCCAGATGTGACTTTTGACATAATCCAACGATAATACCATGGGATCAATGAAAAAATAATCGTTTCACTCCACATAACCGATAAGCGAACCAGTTTCAGATTTCATCACAAGTTCAGCAGCAATAGGTTGGCTAGCACAAAAACGCTTAACTACCAGTTTTGTCCTTTTTATATGGCCATTTTCATTAACACACTTCGAGAATTGCATTATACAAACACAACATTTCGCTCTGGGAGCTTTGGAATAAGATCAATATCGATCAGTTTGACACACACCTTGCAGACAAGGTCTGTCTTCGCACATTCTAATTTTTTACTCACGAATGTGGGCCGTGTTTGCGACATGCCGCGAGCGCTATACATAACGATGGAAATTTTAGTACATTTTGGAAAATTGCAGAGGTTTAAGTCTCGTTCAATCTTGTTCCACAAGTTGGGCCGGATGGGTTGTACTCACTTGCAATGAACTTGATATTTGAAATCGTAATGTAAACAAATAGCATTCAGTTCTCCGAACCCAAAAATGCTAATACGGAAGCTACTTTCCAGTGGTTATCCCTGAAGTGGCATTCCAAAACCGATGTAAAGATAGTGCTTATAGCACTAAATTATACTTTTAAAAAATTGCACAAAATATGTAGCAACTCTCTGATAATACTGCGTCTTGATAACATTTGATGGTATGATAGAAATTTCTTGTTTGTCTGCATTCTCATAACAGTAAATACAGATTTAATTCTTTTGACAGCGCACTTTAGTCTCACTAGAAGAATTCTTTTAATATTGCAATTAAGAGAAAAATTACTTTAAAGTAATTAATTGTTATTGTATATTATTGTATTTTGTATAAGCATTGTGTGCAAATAACAAGAAAACATCTACACTATATTTAAAACAGTTTGTAGATTTTATTTTTTTAAGATACTCACGCTGTATATATTTTACCGAAATGTTCTCGGTTTTATGCCAGAAGATATATAATCCACATGCAAAATATTGCCTTCTAACAAATAGTTTTTGAGTGACACCGACAACAGACAGACAGACCGACAAACAGACAGACAGACAAACAGACATACAAACGGACAGACATATCTACTGCAATGGTATGAGGCTTACAACAATTCTGGTTACATTGCCAACTTACGAATGTTAATGAAATATCCAAATAGACCCAAAATTGGTATTGTATTTATTGCAACAGTTACACCCGTATTCATAGTCCTTCGCCAGTTGCTCGCCGGCGAGTCGCCGGAGTTTCGTCATGAATAGTATGTTGGCGGCACTGTACGTCTATGTCAAATTCGAGGTTATCAGGTTAGATTTTCCGTCAGTTTTGACAGAAATTGACACAAAATCTAACCTGCTAACCTCGAATTTGACATAGACGTACAGTGCCGCCAACATACTATTTATAACGAAACTCCGGCGACTCGCCGGTGAGCCGCTGGCGAACGACTATGAATACGGCTGTAAGAGTCGCGAGTAAACATCGATAATTACATAAAACATGATTAGCAATAATTGTAATCAATTAACAGAGGTTAGTAATTGTATAACCGCTATCGTCAGGTTTGCGATCAGCTTGTATTCAATTTGTGCTCAATATTGCATATGTATCTGATTTTATGATGATTGAGAGGTTAATTGAGTAAAGTCAAGACACCATAATAAATTCGCGTTAGTGCAAGAGTGTTTCGAAGCATTACATAGGATTAATGCAGCGTCTGCATTTATATCTAAGGGCCAACAATCGATCACGCAGCTAAAGAGGTTATAAAGCAGTGTAAGACGGTACAGATCACGCAAAGAGCATATAAGAAGCAACCTGAGAAATACTGAAGATTACAAGAATGTGCTAGTACGAGCTTGGCGTTGTTTTGAAAAAGCCGGAAACGAGATCGGCGTTCCTTGGAGAAAAAACAAATGCGAGTTGGTGTCCTTTAGCGCTTGAAAAACAAATCTAGGCTAGCCAAACTACTTGATTATTTGAAAGCATTGTTATAATTTACCTGATTTACTGATTGATCGTTGGTTGATTTGTTGTCAGATTACGCTGAAATTTCTGTGTTTCGAACGGCTTTGTTTGCAGTTCAATATTTTGTGGTTATCTGTCACGCTTCAGAATCGAGCATTTGCCATACAATAGTAAAATTACAACAGTGTAAAAATTCAACCTTGCAGATAAGAGTATCAATAGCTAGCCGGCGCAAAAGTTCTTAATAATCAGATAAAATATAGAAAGGGCAACTTACCTTAGTAAAGCTTAATTAAATAATTATATTTTTAATTAACCAAATAGAGACACAATAGTATCAGATGAAATTCAAACTGCTAAATGTGTTGGGGCTAAATTTTTATTTAAAAATTAATATTACGTCACAATACATACAGACAGACAGACAAAATTGAAAAAAACTGTTTTTCGTCATCTAGGGATCTGAAGAAATCTTGGAAGGTGATTTTTCGCGATTCCTTCGTCTTTTAAACGTTATTGCGTCAATTATTTTTTAAATCAAGGTTAGGTAGAAGATCAGAGGGTTTAGGATATTTACCTACACCCACCTGAATCTCGCCTTATGATTACAAGTTTTTTTTGTTTTCAAAATAATTTGTGTTTTTCTTACCTGGTAGTAAAGTAATTATTATTATTATATCGGGCATAATATGTTGTTTAACAATAATATTTAATATTTACTAAAAGTCACCAATTTTAAGATATGTGATATTAATATAAATAGTACAAATAAAACTTACTAGTATCCCGAGTCGCGTCCAATATTTGGTAGTGTAGCAACGGATGTTTACAAATTTATTTTAAAAATAAATTAATACAACATAAGTTGGTAGTACAGCAACGGGTATAACAGCCGTGGCTGTTAAATTTTATCGGCTTTAGCTGTTACGGGTGACATTTCGGTATTATGGTATTACAAAATTTTTGTTGTTGTTGTACTATATCAGTACTGTCTGCTTGATCGAATAATTACCCATAACAGCTAAGGCCGTTAAAGTTTACCACTCACGGCTGTTATTTAATTATCAGCCATTGCAGAACTACCGAATTATGTGCATTGTTTTAATTTGTTTGAAAACGAATTTCTAAGCATCCGTTGCTACACTACCAAATTACATGCGGGACTCAATGTTACTAGTAAGTTTTATTTATATTATTTATTGAAATCAGATATCTTAGAATTTCTGAACTGTTAGTAGATATTACCAAAACTGTTAGACAACATACTGCCGATATTACATATAACTGACCCGGATAATTATTTATTAGCCTTGGCCTAATTGGCCTCGGCCACAGAATGTATCCTTGTCCGTTATATGCTCAATATCGCCCTAATACCGTTAAATACTATTATCATCTACCCTACCGTTATAATATAACAAGGTTTAAGTAATGACAACCATAGATCGCTCTTCGATACCGCTTAAAACATGTAAAACAATATCAAAGAAGTATGTCAATACACTCGCTCGTTATAATCCTTAACCGCGTGGGCTGTTATAAATGAAGTCATTTTTTAGGAATCACATACTCCTTAACAGGGGGCGGCTGTTAACATTTTTAATAGCCGGCGGCTGTTAGGAATGATTTTTCATGTGTATATTTAGTTCAATTAAAATGCAATAGCAGTATTGTATTACGAAAAGTACATTATAATTGTATTTCGTTTTTTAAGACTTCTATACCATTTGAGTTGTGTTTGAATACTTTTTGTTCTGTGCATACGGCATTTTCCTTTCGATCAGTAAAATAAAAAATCACTGATATATTTGGATTGAAACGTCGACGGAATGTTGGAGAGTCATTAATTATTATGTTTTGCTTTATTGTTAAAAATGAATAACCTCTCCCCCTCAAATCCTATTATGGCGAGTCGCCACTGCAAATAAGTAAAATACAACGTTTTCAAGACAAATTCCAAAGAGGTATTGTGGATATCGATTCATGACAAAGATCTGAAAATCGCAACAATTGCAGGGGAAGTAAAACAGTTTGCAGCAAGACGTGAGGATAAACTCAATTTCACCCATATAGAGCGTATAGTGAAAAAAATAAACCCTTTGAGCTTGTGAAAGGAATATGAGAGTGGAAAATGAATAAGTAGTTCTGTGCAAGGGCGTAGCCAGGATTCCAGTTAGAGGGGGGCATACATTTAATTACCCAATCAACTACTACTATTTTTTTTATTTTTTACAAATTACAAAAATTATAAGTTGAAACATCATCAGTTTCCGCAAATCTGCTGCAGATCGTAGCTTTTTTTTAATGTAGAATGTGAATTGCAATAATGATTATAAATCAACTGCCTTTTGCTCTTTATAAATGTTTTAAGGGTGGGCAACTGCCCACCCCTGCCCCTCCCTGGCTACGCCCATGGTTCTGTGCTGAAACACGAGGACAGACGCTGAAGAAGACCAGAAGACCAATAGAAACTTAATATTAATAAGTGCATAAGTTGATATTACTAAAGTAGAACTGTAGAATGCATTTTTTTAATACAAAACGGCATTTAAGTGTGTTGCAGTTTTATTGCGGGTTAAATTATAAAAAAGTCGGTGTAGTTGCGTATGCAAATTTGCAAATCCAATTGAATAAGAATTGTCCATTGAGATTAAATTGTTATGTATGCACACTATGTTGTCATCTTGTACAACTGCTTTATACTACGCTGCTGATTACTGTTCGAGTGTTCATTAACCTGCAATTGCAGCCGTAGTGACAAACCGTTACAAGAAGAAATTAATTACATGAATAATGTAAATAGTAAACAACTTGCAAGTTTTACTGCACCACAAGTTGCACATTCAAGGCGTGTCCAGAAAGGTTAGTTTTGATTATACTTGCTTAGAACTATAATTTGTGGATTAATACGCAACCGCAATAAATATCGCATTCATTGCATCTGATTTGTTTATTACAGAGATCTTTACAAGCAAACCATGAATGAGCTATGCATTTTCTATTTACAGCCATGCAACCAATTTGATTAATAGCCCCTTTAAAATGTTTATTTTTACAATTTTACATTTAAAAATACTAAATAATATCATACATGATGAAATCAAGGTGCAACAGTAATAATAATAATAGTAATACTAATACGGATAATTCATTCTCCCCCTACATATAGAGTCACCGGGTAACCTAGAAATTCTTAGATAACAATAGCAATAATAATAGTTATAACAGTGAAATACAAGGGCCACTCAGTAGTTATTTGCCAAAATATTAAGTAGCTGGATCTCTATGTCTGTTATATTAGTTTGTGACTTTTCTTCTTAAGCATTTACAGTGAGAGCATTATCAACCTATGTAGTCACCAATTTAGTGCAATGATTTTACTGGGTCGTATTACATTATTAAATTTAAAGTTGTCGATTTAAATGAAACTAAAGTTTGACAGAAACTTCAGAAAAACTGATTATATAAAATTGTTGGGTTAAAGTCTCGTTCTTAACGAATACACTAGATCTCTTTTTGCCGTTGGAAAGAACAAGATGGGTTAGCCGTCAACACAATTTTTAGTGTTTGCCAGTGGCGGCTCGTGCATTGTATTTGGAGGGCTTTTAATTTTTTGCAATAAGTAAGCAAAATATAATAGTAACTCATTCACATTCCGTCGATGTTTTAATCCAAATATAGCACTGATCTTTACTTTTAATAACCTAAACGAAAATATATGCACAGAACAAAAAGTACTCAAGCACAACACAAAATATATAAATGTTAGAAAACGGAACACGATAATTTATTTATTAATGGAAAAAATTGAGCATGTAATGCATCACATACACAACACCATTTGTTTTCCTAGTAAATTTCCACAGAAAAATATGTTGTAAAATTGCGAGTTCCAACTTTATTTTGCAAGTTGAAATTTAAAGACGGTGTATGAAGTTTAAGTGTTTCTATTTTCATCTTTTCAGCTAGGTAACTGTGGGCTTTTAAAAGTAATGTAGAGGATACTGAATCGCTACTGCAATTTTTTATATCAGGATTTTAAAGTGTGACATGATCACGCGTACTCCTTTCATTTCATATACGAATATCTAACCCGTGAATAGCATCAAATCTGTGAAGGCACAACTTTGGTTCGCTTTGTTCTGCTCGGAGCTGTAATACATTAATTTTCAATGCTCAAGGGTGTACCACATTTGCAATCGGCCCGGTGGCAGCCTTTAACATCGGATTACATTACATCTCTAAATGAAATTTCAAATTAAAAAAACAGTGGGACTGCCATGTTGATCAATATAGCCAGGGATCTCTGTTGTTGCAATTTAAAAGGATTAGCTTTTCTGAACTAAAAAAATGTTTTTGGACTAGTGACGAGTGCTTGAGTGTCAAATTAGTAAAAGATGTATTCTGTGTAATAGGTTACGTCCTTTTATATCTTATAAATACTTCACTGGCTACTGGAAAAGTGCCAAACGAATTGAAAAGTAGTATCATGATCCCTATTCCTAACTAAAGTGTCAAAACCTAGAGCTCCAGCTGAATTCAGGCCGATAAATTTACTACCTGCTGTCAACAAAATTATCGAAATAATGGTGTCTCAGCAGTTAACAAGTCATTTTGAAGGTAACCAATTATTTTTCGTGGAGCAATCTGAATGTAATCATTCCTGTGAGTCGGCTTTACAGTACTTGTGCGCAACATGGAGAAAAGACATAAAAGAAGAAAAAGTTGTTCTTAGTGTGTTCCTTGACCTACACAGGGATTTTGAAATATTCGATCGAGGCATTCTTATCAGAATCGTATGGAATGAATAGTACTGTACTAAATTGGATTCAAGATTATTTGTGTGAGAGGTACAATAGAACTAAAGTGGATGATAAATTCTCAAAGTGGTGAGCAAGTTAGGTGTCCCCCAGGGGAGTGTCCTGGGGTCCATTTTATTTGTTATTTATGTTAATGACATCTATACTTTTTTAAGGAAATCATTTATAAATTTATTTGCGGATGACACAATTCTTTGTGTGTCTGGAAAAAGCTTTGAACAAGTAGTTAAGGATAGCGAAGTAGACGTATTGTATGACTGGCTATGCCAGAATAGGTTAAAACTGAATTACGCAAAGTGTGGTCACTGGCTCAAGAACAATGTGTAGGAAATTTTCTGAATCAGGCTTGTCTGTAAAAATTAATAACTTTCCTATTGAGTATGTCTCAGAAATAAAATATTTAGGAGTTATTTTGGACCCATAATTAAATTTCTCTAAGCAGGTGGACTACATTTGTAAGAAACTGGGTAAAAATAAAGTTTTTCGGCTTATCTCCAGCACTTTGTCACAGTAGGCAAAAGGGTTGATATGTAATACTATTATTTTTCCTCACTTCAATTATTGTTGTTCATTGCTAATATCTTATACACGGGAGGAAATGGACATGCTCCAAATTCATAAAAAAAAGTGATGCAAATTATTTTAAATGGTGGTAAACAAACTTCTATAAAAACTATGTTAGATGGCAGGATTGGCTGCCGGTTCATAAATTAGTTCAAAGGCAAATTTAGTTCTAATACTGTATTTTTTGTACTTACTAGCCAAGTGTTAAATAAAATAAATAATTATTATTATTACTATATGTGTTTATGGGTGTCTCGGCTGTAACGTCGTCAGCCTGCGCCTCAGATTGAAACTTGTATATCCCGATTCTGCTGCGACAGCGTTTTTCTCAGTAATACTCATATAAGTTTAGACCACATTTAGGATCGCCCTCAGCAGCTGCCAGCTGCTTGGTGCATTTATATGAGCGAATGTGTCTACACATAGCTCATGTTGTGTTAAGATATTTCTTCCAGATCTCATTACTTAAACCGTGTTACATTATGACGGTAGGATAAATAAAAAAATATATTTTCAATTATAGAATAGTTGCTTTGCTCTAATGACATATAAGCTGTTGACGGCTCAAAGGCTAGAGCCCCTGAAGCTTTAACGATCAGCCGACACTGGGTTTTGCAAGATATCACATACATATTTTTTGTAAAATAGTGCCAGCTTCGAAAACACAAATTGATCATGGCGGTCCAAAAAGTATACAAGAACTAATACAGTGCAATAATTGTGAACTATTCGTATCTACATCTACCAATTGCAAATCACACATTTGCAAGCAAGCTGGCCAATACATATTGAGATAATGAGGTACCACTGCTACTAGAATTTATGCCACAAAGAAGCATATATACTTCAGAAACCTATTGGAAGAATCTCTATGGAGCTGTAGAAGAGAATGACCATGACAAATTATTAAAAGCCGATTTTTTCCGTGGCAACTCACTAGTTTATAAGACAAGAAAAGTTCAAACTGTGATATGGAAGTAAGGCTATAAGTTACCTACTCATTCATCTCATAGCTCGAATCTCGTTGTATATTTATTTTCTGTTCCGTCATTTGAAATTTTTTTATGTTTTAAAATTTCAACTTTTATGTTGATGAAATAATTTGATTAGCATATAAGGAAACAAAATGCTTAGAATTAAAAAGTAATTATAAAATTGTTATAAAAGTGTGAGTTTGGTCGATTCTTTTCTATTAAGGTAGACATAGAGCGACCCTCATATAAAACAAGTATTTCTCTTTTTTGTAGATTTTAAACACACATTTGGTAACAGCAACAGCTTCCAGGCACCTTGTTACATTATTATTATTATTATTACTGTCAGTTGAAGTGAATCTGAACACTATTTTCACTGTTTGTTCTCTAGGTTGGTACCTACATATTTAAGGAAAATAAAAACCAGTAACTCCACATGTCACATCTATAGTTAAAAACAACTAAGTTGCAAAAATGCAAAAAAGTTAATCACAATATAAATATTTAGATGTATCTCAGTTGACAGTACGTTATAGTTGAAGTTGTATTGGAAAAGAAAACCAGCTTAACTTGTTGAGCTCGCTAGGTACGGTTTTCTCATAATCATGCAATATCTGAAAAGATATAAACACGCTTAACATATTAGTTTAGAAATAGACCACTTTGTACCTTTTCTGTAGCGATTTCCAAATGTTTTTCTTGAAGACAAATATGAAGAATATTATTACGCCGTACAAAGCGTTGATGAAGTCCCCTAAATACCATACGAATGGTGGCACGTTTCCTACTTGCCAGTTGATTGCCCATGATATTATTTCCAAAGACCAGTTAATTCCCATAGAAAAACTATTTAATTATTAAAAGTACAAGGGTGAATTCAATCAGAAAATAAAGCAGAATAGCTATACATAAATATTGTTCTAAAAAATAAATTAAAATTATTATCTTTGGATTAAGATGAATGGTTATTGAAGTTAACATAGGGCAATTTATAATTACAAGGTTAATAATTAGAACAAACTATAAGTTAGTCTGAAATAATATGAAAGTTATAAGCTGAATTAATATTTGAATAAGTTACTTGGAATTTATCAAATTAATTAAGAAAATATACTGTATGTAGTTAAAAATAATCCAGGATGTTAGTTTTAAAAGATTGTGTTAAAACTCAGGATTGCTATAGTAAATTTTATTATTAAGAATAACAACTGATTTTGATTTGTAAAATGTGAGCATAATTATTTTGTATCGATTTAAATTAACAAAATAAACCCTTTATAATTAAAAATTATTGGATGAACATACAAGGGTGTAAAGGACAAAATTATTTGAAATAAATGGAATAAAAGCGAATTTTAAACTGAGACAAACTTTAACAAGAAGAAGGGGACCAATTAGTTAATAAAGGAAGAACTACGAATATTTGAATTGGTGAAAGGAGTCCGTTCTAGCAGCGATGATTGTAGGAGCTGTAATAGACATTTTCTGTCAATACGCAGATATCTGTAACTAATTTGAATGAGTATGCTGTCATAAAGTTATTAATGAAGTAATTATAACCTGGATCTGGGATTGCTGGTTCGAGTTCATACAAGTTGCAGTTAAGATGAGGACATCTATGAGTTGGATTTTTAATTGGGTGTGCTGTCACAAACTCATCATTTGAGTCGGTGTTTGTGGAACTGAGTTGATTGATTGGATTCCATGCTAGTTGCTGTAAAGAGGATGACATCTTGGAATTGCAGAAGTCTGCAATACAAAGGATCTACCATCTAGGAGAGCTGGGTGGCTGTTGAGGTTGGAGCATGACACTTTAACAGTGTTTAATTCATTGTTACACCGTGGATTCTAATTGAAGTGGGGTTCCTGGTTAAAGATGCAAATACATGTGACAAAATAGGTTGGTTATATTTGTACTGTTTTCTACAGGAGAATTGGATTCCAAGAAGGGCAAGATACCAGGTATATGTAATTAATAAACATTAATTAATTTCAACAGTGGAATAATGAGTTGCATACATAAATACTTACTCTTGTTAACATATTGGAATTGATATATGTTGATTGAATATAAATTCAGCTTAAGTGTCATATTAGTAATTTGACAGTGACAGTTGAAAGATCTAAAATCATTCTGAAATAACTTGACAATAACCAAACATTTTTACAATTATTTTGATAGATTTTTCTAACGCAAGTACCCACCTGAGATAAGATGTTTTTTATAACCTGAGCTAGTCAAAGAAATAAATGATTAGATTAAATAAATTTGAATTAGGGCAAATATTTTATTTAAAGTATTTTGAAGTGAATGAATAGGAGTAGTTTTGCAGTTTAATAAATATTGTGAAAATATTGACCTTCAGAATAGACTCAATACTATAACCATTCATTATTTCCTAAATAGGTGACTACAGAAAAATCTTGATACCCGTAGGTTGTTATTTTTAAATGCACGTTCGGTCAGATTTTCTCTTTTTTGCGTGACGTCATCTGTGTGAGCGTGATGACGTCATCGATTATTTAAATAGAAATTTGAGTCATGCAATATCTCCTTTGAAAGGTCTTTTAATTATCTATCCAACCATATTAACAAGTTTAAGTAATTCAGTTTTGAATACTGTCAAACATTTTTATTGTTGCAATATTCTTATTTATTAAATACAACTAAACTTAAAGCAGTAGTTAAATCTTCTCGAACTTTTTCTATAACTTCCGGAGTTATTTGTGCCTTCTGGATGGGAATGCGTTCTTTGAGTTGTAATTTTATAAATAATTTTTTGACAGTATGCAAAAATCAATTACTTAAACTTATCAATATAGTTAATTTAAAAAAACCTTTAAAAGGAGGTAACCCCAACTTTTATTTAAAAAAATCATCGATGAAGTCATCACGCTCAAATAGATGAAGTCCCGAATAAAAAGAAAGTCTGACAGCACGGGCGTTTTTCTGTAAAGTCGCCGATTTACGAAATAATCAATTTACTCCGTTCATTTGCACTATACTGTATACGTTTCTTATTGTACGTGATTAGTAGTTACTGTTGATATTTTTTTTTCATCTAATAGGCTGCATGTGTCAGAATTAAAGAAGTGATTTTTAGGCATTTTTTGCCAATGTTTGTAATATGGATCAAATTTAATCTTCAGCTATGATAAAATAATTCTAAAATAAAAATAAAAATAAAATAAACAAAAAAGTTCAAGAATCCTCTCC